>JARACY010000019.1:0-217192 GCA_029255725.1 Scrobipalpa atriplicella
GTAACAGTTTGTTGAATTAAACATGAAAGTAACCACCCTGTGCTTCGGAAGGCACGTAAAGCCGTTGTTTGGTCCCGGTTAATATCGTTTAATACCGTAGTAGATATTAGTGGTTAAGCCATGTCAGAGGCCAGTGCTAAGCATTAGCGGCTTGAAAAACTCTGACCTAATCTAGGATTGGGTCTGGTTTCCCTTCTGGGTTGCGGAGGTCAGATAGCAGTCGCTCTGTGTAAAAAACCAGTGCCCTCGTTTAATCCCCTAGATTAGGTAGCCGACCCCGTGAGATACGGGATAAGGCTAGGGAGATGATGATGAAAGTAACCACTATATTACAGAATCTTGTATTTGATAATCGAATATTTTACAACAGAAGGCCATAGATGAGTTAACCTTTCAGACTGAATAATATTGTGAGTTTTTGCATTTCGCATCATTATTCATTCATCTTGTAGAACTTTAAATTAATGAAACTAAAATTTTTAAGCAGGTTCTTTTTAACTTACGATTTTTTTTTATTGAATTTCAAATCACAGAGGTAGGTAACATTTATATTAAAATTGTAAAGCTTTTGTCAATTAAGTAAACGCAGTTATGAAAGAATTCAAATAAAAAGAATAATACGATTTAAAAAGAACCTGCTTAAAAATTTTAGTTTCATTAATTTAAAGTTCTACAAGATGAATGAATAATGATGCGAAATGCAAAAACTCACAATATTATTCAGTCTGAAAGGTTAACTCATTCTATGGCCTTCTGTTGTAAAATATTCGATTATCAAATACAAGATTCTGTAATATAGTGGTTACTTTCATCATCATCTCCCTAGCCTTATCCCGTATCTCACGGGGTCGTCGGCTACCTAATCTAGGGGATTAAACGAGGGCACTGGTTTTTACACAGAGCGACTGCTATCTGACCTCCGCAACCCAGAAGGGAAACCAGACCCAATCCTAGATTAGGTCAGAGTTTTCAAGCCGCTAATGCTTAGCACTGGCCTCTGACATGGCTTAACCACTAATATCTACTACGGTATTAAACGATATTAACCGGGACCAACAACGGCTTTACGTGCCTTCCGAAGCACAGGGTGGTTACTTTCATGTTTAATTCAACAAACTGTTACATTTTAATACGCATTAAAATTCATACATACATAATGATCACGCCTTTATCTCTTACTGGGTAGGCAGAGTGTAAAACGCTTAGTAAAAGGCGTTTTCGACACATCTGTCAAATAGTGTTGGGCTATTTATGATTTATTTGTATCGATACAGTGACAGCCCATCGAAATTACAATACATTGTATCCGGTGATTGTACCCCTTGACTGTAATACTCAAATCTCTTTGCTGACTTCGACGGCATCCTCTTGCCCGGAAGGAGAAGCACTCAGGTACATAACTACCTACCTAACCTACTTATATTTTTTCTATACCTCTAGTCTCAGAGAAGACTCATTAGCCAAATTTTATCGTGCCTATTAAAAAATCTACTTATTTTCTTATCCCAAATCCACGAAAGCGAACCCGAGAAAAACCTGCATTCTCTACCTTAAGATATAATTTTTTTTACAATTTGGTTGTAAATCTTGTACTTTATCTTCTAAAACTCAATCTTCTACTGAGAAAATAAACAAGTAGACTTACATGCGACGTTGTAGAAAACAATTTAGCTCTCTGTCCTGCTACATTTCCTCCTTTGTTAAGAATCCGGAACAATAAATGTTTATGCGACATTTTCTACATTATTCTAACACTTGCTGTATCTTTAGAATATATTTTTTTGTACAAAAAATACTTTGCGGCTGAAAATAAATAGATCAAAAAATTTATAATGTCAGACGAAAATGACAATGACATTTGTAGAATACAAATGTTTCTTTGATGTTTATAATGTTTACATACTATGTGAAAAACTCTTTGATTAATACTATGGACCCCAATATAACCTTTCTGCAAAATTACTAGATTTCTAAAACCGCGGTTTCATCGACATACCTACCTAGCATGAAATCAAAGTCAAGATTTTTTTTTGTGGTTAAAAGTTTACCTATGTTATCATCTGCTAAAAGATTTAAATCGATCGGCTTAGTTTGTGAGTCTTATAAAATAAAAACCAAATAACCTTAAAAAAAATTGCAAACTACAAAATTTTGCTACGATACTACAGCCACAGATAATAATATAATTCTATACTAGAGCGTAGAATTGAGTGCTACGAATACTTGTTAACTATTTTTTTTTTTATTAAAGATGGGTTTGCTCTTGACTCCAGTCTAGGTCAGGAGCGACTGAGACGGAGTCGACGATCGAGCGAGCTCACCCAGATGATGCCTGTTCACTCTAACTTTGAAGTGTTGGGGGTTGTAAGTATTCGTGTAAATTATTTATTACTTATTTATTGTTTCCTTCTTTATTACAAACGTTTACACATATTTTCGTCTTACTTATCGTTTAAGTTTAGGATATTTCCTTTGAAGAGAATTATAAACGTTACTTTTCTTGCGCAGGTCCTTCTTCAAAGAAAAAGAAGAAAAATAACTATCCGTCTTATTCGCTTCTAACAGAGATAAAGGTCAGACTCAGTATTCAATTATTCAACAGGCGGGTCCATTCACTCATGTGTTTATTGGAAAAGCTGCCATTTAGATTTGGATTGCGATAGTTTAGATGTTCCTTTAGATTCCCTTTTTAGAGACATTTAAAAGATTGACCCTAATTCAAATTCAGTATAGTATACTGCTGATAATGATCGGATCCACTGGTTTAAGAATCTTTCAAGTGCAGAATCAACTCTACCTATCAGAAATCTGTAATTTTTGCATGTAAGCCTAAATCTCGTATTATAGTGATAAGTTGGGTGTAAAAAAAAATCTTCCGTGGGGCTCGTACCTACGACATCTGTATCCTGAGCCAGAGGCTACTCGTACCGCTAGCCCACGGAGGAATTGATTGACAGTTGAAAAGCCGATATTGAATGTAAAAATGCCGCAGGGCTTGACAGTGAATGGCGTACAAGAATTTAATACAAAAAAGAAGAGAGATACATAAAAAGACACTTAAAAGAGATACATAATTTTGAACTGAATTATATATAATGGACTTATATTATTGTCGGATAAAAATTGGAATTAGTAATGTAGACAAATGCTTTGCTTAGAAAGTTTCATTAGTTAAAAATAAACAAGCATTTTAGCACATGATTAATCTGTAAATACAAACAAAAGTCTTTCCTGAATAGGTAATGTAAGTATAGTAAAGTAATGGTATATAATCAGAATCACAGACATATTTAATCAATGATAATATAGAAAATGCCTACCTAAAGTTTGTTCATACGTTCACCCTTAGCCTAACCTAACCATGGCTTTGTTCATCAAAATCAGAATGTAAAATGATTAATTATTTCGTTAGACTATTCCCAAGCTCTTCAAATCATTCGATACTCTAAATCACCGAGAAAAAGCAAACACATTTGCAAA
This sequence comes from Scrobipalpa atriplicella, assembly GCA_029255725.1. Taxonomy (NCBI): domain Eukaryota; kingdom Metazoa; phylum Arthropoda; class Insecta; order Lepidoptera; family Gelechiidae; genus Scrobipalpa; species Scrobipalpa atriplicella. The sequence continues at coordinate 3,481 of JARACY010000019.1, forward strand.
GGTCGAAGGGCAATTTCGTTCAGGTACAATTTGGTATCGTCGGCTTTTATACATCCAACCGCATTTTAGCGGTTAACATAGAAGTAAATTAGAGTAGACTCCGCAACAAGGCCTACAAAAATCTTCAATACGCTAGTTAACTGGCCACATTAGCAACTCTTTATCAAACGTCAAAACGGTGTTTTGTGTGAAAATAGAGGGGTTAAAGTAACGTCATAAATACATTTAAAAAATTCAAAAGGTGATAAATGGGATCTACAATATTCTCGTCGAAACACATACAAGTTTTGTATTTTTCAAAACACCCAAGCAAGTAGGGATTTAACGGTACTATTGTGTTCGGCTACAGCCGTAGTCCGCTTGGTTTTCTTCCTGTCATTGCTGATGCCTACGTGTAGGTCGGTGGCAAATATAAATAAAAATACCGAAATTACAGTTTGATGAGAAAACGGAGACGCCTATTTCCTGCCATGGTAGTTAGGTGAAGAGAAACACGCTTGCTTTCGTAGAGTTTTATTTTAAAAGGTTATGTGCCGTCTTACTTCGCTGCCTTAGCGACGTAAAGAAGATATTGTCCTCCGTCCGACATTAAAGTACGCCATTCCTTTTCTTTTGAATATGCGTAGTCTATTGAACTCTAGGATTATTATCTAGGATACCTTGTGGTGGTAACATTATGTAGGTACTTCTGTTCAGCTTTATTTCACCAGGGCAGGATCAGTATTTGCATCAAGTTATTCTGTCAATCTGCGGTTGTTGTAGTTCTATTATTATTCGAGTGTATTTCAATATGAAAACAGTAACTGATATTCGTATTGTAGTCAGTGAAGCCTAAACTAAACGTAGAGCAACTGTGTTTTGAATAGACTAGTTTGTGAATAGAGATTGTTGATAGCGAACTAGAAACAAAGTGTAAGGTGTGAATAGCTTTTATTTTTTTGTAAAATTTCTATTTTTCGATAGTCATTTATTGATTTTGTTTTCATTCTACAAAAGTCTTAATATTTTTATGATTTACGAGTAGGTACCTATTTGTAGAGTATGTATAAATTGTAAACATAATTATTATTTCGGTCAAGGATATATAAGACCACCACCGTATCCACAAGAATAAATAACTGAAATGGCTATATATACCTACCTAAATCTAAACCATATTCATATTAAAATATTTGATTCAGAAGACTCATTCTTCATTCCATGCTTCGTAGGACACATTAAACGTTTACTGTCGGTCGGCGTTTTTTTTTCCATGATAGTAGCTTGAAACAAACCACGTCTGAGGTCTAATACAATAGTTTATAAAAAATCGCAATCAGTGTTTATAGGGTCGTTTAACCCAACAATCCAAACGACAGAAGAAGAGGGGGCGTTGCTCTATCTAGCACGATAAAATAAACATTTTACAAGTTCACAAGACGCACTAAACATATAGAATAATGAAGATTTCTCGTAATGAGCTACGAACAAACAGATTGCATATTATAGCTATTGTTGTCCGGAATGAGCACTTAAAAAAGTCATTAGGGCTCGTATTTATAAAGCGATCTCAAAATTGAGAGCAATATTAAGTTTGGATTTGACAGGTCGTTTTGTACTAAAATGACATTTCTGATACAAACTCAAATTCGCTGTCACTCTTGAGAGCTGATTATAAATACGACCCTAGGACTTTTACGACCGATTCAGTGTATAATACAATGTACCTACCATTTGAGATTAGGATTAAATACCTTCATAAGTATAGAAAATACCTACAGGCATATAAAAGTATTTTTTCCCATAAGTGGAAAGATTTGGTCTCTGCCTACCCCTCCGGGAAAAAGGCGTGATTTTATGAATGTATGTAAATATGTATGTAGGGACCGTGGCTGGTGTCAAGAAGCCACTGATTTGGGAAGTAGCTGCCGAGCGCTAGCTTTACCTCTTCTGTGCAAGAGTGGATAGAAGATCTAGGACCAATTCAAATTAGAGTGCCAAGTATAAACTGACCCTAAATCGACACCACCACTATAGGACTGTTCTTCATCCGCCCACGTGAAGTAAAGCAATCCAATTTCACGGTGACGAAAATTAGAGAACAAAACGTTATAACGTCACAAGGCTATTAATGTTATCTTTATGGTCTGTCAGATCAAAACAGCTCCCAGTATACCTATCAAAATGTTCCCTAAAGAATGGTGGAGTGAATCCATATTGAATGAGAAACGTGCAGCTGTTCCAAATATTTTAGGAATTTTCATGTATAAAACATTTTCGTGGATTATTAGGTTTTTATAGCTGCTTTTACGGTCTGATATTTTGTGATTACCTGCCGGATTTGTGGTGGAGCTAAAATATAACATTAACTTTTAGATCAGTAATGCGGATTTACAAAAATTATGGTGATTAAAATGTATGTGAATATTAAATGTAAACGTGTGGTCATGGTTACGCCTAAAATAAGGCAACTAATATCCGAGTGATATTATTAGAAGTAGGCTGAACAATAACTTAGTAAAAAAAGTATACATATTTACCTATCAGTTTTATGAGCACTGCTTCCTACAGTGCAACGCACTTTACGCACTGCTGCCGTCGCGGTATGTCGTGTATAAAATTCTATACAAATGCGACGAAAAACTCAATGGCGGTGCTATTGTTCCTATGCCGAGTTTATGTTGAGGCCCAAGGGATCCAAATTTAATTACTTAGATAATTTTATTCTAAGTAATTCAATTTTGTACGTAAACTAACTTATTAAGTAGTTGGATTCAACTAAACGAACAAGATGAATAGAAACTCAAATACTCTTTATTTTCTCTCAATGTATATTAATATATTTGTTACATTTATTTTCGAATAACCCTAACCATGTAGCTGTCTTGCCCAATTGACTTTCATTACATTCTTTATTTTGTTATTTATCCATGTTTGAAAATAATATGGCTCAGCTTAGATAAATAAACTGATTTGATTGTGAGCTCCAAATACGGGTTAAAAGCTTTTACAAATATTCTCTAAGGTTCATATTCTACCGTATTATGAATAAAATACCGTAATTTGTTATGCATTGGTTTCAATTCGCCGGAGGATATGCTGAATGAAGTCCATAATATTTTTACCAATTCAGACACGTATTAATAAAGCCTAATAAAAACTAATACCTAATAGAAAATTCCAATTCAATATTCCAGCGGAAAATGATAAGCGTAGATATTTAATGACCTATTGGCAACTTTTACAGCAACCATTAGATTTCAAAAGATTTCAAAGGTTGAATATACTTACCCAGACATGTAATAATAATTGATCCTTTCTACGCAATGAACAACTGAACAACTTTCCCTGAGAAACATAGGTCGAACAACGAAAAAAAAATTGTGACCTTTCATACAAAATGCATCAGCTCATAGCGTAGGTATTTAGTATGGGAAGTCATTTTTTTTTTTTTCGTATTTCGACCTATGTTCCTTAGGGAAAGTTGTTCAGTATCATGGGTAGATTCACACATTTCTCGATGCATATATATACCCTTTCTGTTACACGTTGTTTACTATAGTAAATACTACTTGAATCGAGGTAGAGTGAGCCCATAAAAACTCCGATTTTCTTTCCTTTGTGAGCCAGTTGATTTATTCCTACAGCGAAAATACAATTTTAGGTATATTGATTTTGAGCCAGGCTCAAACAGAAAACAAAACGTTTGGAAAAGCTTTTGTTACCTTCAAAATTGCTGTTATAGAACAGAAATTGTTTTTTTGTTTTTATTTTTAACAGAATACAATTTAAAAGAATGGAAGTATAACGACCAATACAGATAGGTAAGTTCTCTAATATCTAGTACATATAGGTATCTGCTGTTAACAACATGCCTGCTGCAAAAAACTTTAAATCTCCCGAGCTATGTATGGAACGTTTTCCGATGAATACTCCTTTTTGCACCTGAATTCCTCACTTCCAACTTTCAATATAAATGGGGCTAGGTAGTAGTAACTTTATCGAGATTTTAATATTGAAAAGCAAGTTTTTACGGGTAAGTAGGTATGTAGCTATCAATTGCTAGGTATACTTTTATCCAAAGGTGCGTTTGTTCTTAAACTACTTTTGGACGTAAGGGCTTATTATTATCAAATAAGTAACTTTAAAAATATTTTTGGTTTAAACTCTAATTTTGGCAATGTTTGAGACAAATATTAAGAGAGAATAAATTAATCTTCGTAACTCTTTTAGGGTATGTAAATTTAAATTTATAATTTTACAATCCTTTACGCAGCCTCACACTTCTGAAATTAATTTAATCTTTCGTGAGAGGATAAAGTTTAATTTAACTTCTATTTTCGTATCCCGAGGTTGAAAATTAATGATCTTTATCGCGGAACCGCAGTAACGTAATCTCGAAAACGTTAAAAGTTTAAACACCTTTGAATAAATTATTGAATATTATAGATTACGTGAATAATTTTACTTTTTGGAGAAAAGGAAGATAATTGGGGTCTACAGCAAATACGGTGGTAAAGTTGCTACTAGCTGTAGCAACATCGAGATAGATAAATTGTTTATCAGGAGATAGCATAATTTACTAGTTAATGCTTATTTGCTTTAAGCAGATTCCAAACAATGTGTTCAATAAATCTGGACACCGGTAAATAGGTTAATTTCTTAGCAAATATTATATTTCACTTACAGGACTGCACTCGAACGTAGATGCAGCGGAGCGGCGCGGCGCGGTATGGCGCGGCAATGTCAGTTCATACATTTTGACAGTTTTTGCCGCGCCGGGTCGCGCCGCGCCGCTTCGCTGCAGCTACGTCCTAGTGCGTTCTAACCTATAGAGTAGGTAACTATGCTCCCAAAGGTTTTTAACTACCCTAGTTTTCTACTCCACAAGAAAAGTTTCGTGTTAGTGTAAAAATGTTTTCAAGTTATTCCGGGCACAAGATACATCTAGTGCTAGAGCAAACTTTAGGTGTGTCAAGGGAAAACATTATTATGCGGAACGCCAACGCTACACTTCCGCATCGTCGAGTGGGAGTGGCATTTCCTTTAGTACTGAGTCTAGGCAGTATAGCATATTTTGGCCACAGGGTGTATTTGCTGTTCTGAGCATACTTTAAACTTGTAGGAATGCATGACGTTGTATCACGAAGGGTAGATACCTAGGTACCTGAATAAAAAAATGCTAAATCTAAGACGTTATATCCATTAGAGAAAGATATAGTATAAGATATAGATATAATTTGTAAGTAATTTTAAATCTTGGATAGATTTCAAGTTACAAACATTTTAGGCTATTCGTAAATACCGGTTACTATGCCACCACTCCTTTACTTATTAAGATTGATGAAATACCTTGTAGTTATTGTAGATATACTAACATGACTTATTTTATTATAGTACTGAGTACTGACTTAGTGCCTATAAAACAGTACCCAGTTATAGGCAACAGAGTTTACGTATGAAATCCACCTGTCAGTGAAACTCAGATCTTTGGTGAAACCTATAAAGCCTTGTCTTGCATAATACGCCGGTGGTATGAGAGGTTGGATCTATGATATATGGCTAGGATCAAATATATGGGAATATTTATGGTAAGTAGTAAAAGGTCACCCAGCGGGAAAATTCTAATGTTGAGTTCTAATGGTCTACACTCTACTTACGCTCCTATACGGAAATAAAAGGGTTTACAAACTTCATTTATTTGTATTATGAATATGATTGTTAAAGATTTTGCTAAATAGAACAGTGCAGTTAAATAATTTGTGAAGAGCATGACTTAATTATATTTTACCAATTACAAAATTAAATTGTTACCGTACCTTTCTTGTTCTCTAAGGATAGGTACACAATAGTGACCATTTTAGTCAAGATTTAGTGATTTTGTGCTCCTACGAATCGACACCATTAGCTAAGATTTAGCCAGTAGGTGTAATGGTGTGAAAAACCAATAAGTCTTTTTTTCTTTTTAGTAACTTTTTTATGATTCGTTGCAAGCTCTCTAAAGAGTGACCTTCGCTCTTTCTTTTCAAGGGATGGGTATTCTGGCCTTCCTTTAGCCAGTTAACATGCCTCCCGAGGGAACTGTTTAGCCGAGAGACTTTCGCTGCTAAAAAAATTTACGCGCTAAAGGAAAATGTTTCTTAAAAACCATGTAGAGACAACTTTCTTACTAAAAAGTCAACCAACCAAATAAACATTAGGCGTGGCATAATTTATAGTTTTATTTTTTTGCTCTTGACTTGAGTCTAGGTCGGGAGCGACTGAGACGGAGTCGACGATGGAGCGAGTTCACCCAGAAGATACATGTTCACTATAACTTTAAAGTGTTACAACCTACAATATAAATGGTGTCTAAATAAACTATTATTTAGACACCATTTATATTGTAGGTTGTTTTCAAATTGTAACATTTAATAAACTACATAGTATTGAAATAAAAATAAGCTAATAAATGGTAAAATATAACAAAACACAAAATAAAAATTTTAAGTCATTATTGAAAGTGTTTTTAGTTAAAATAAATACAGTCAGTACACACTATTTTTATTTTTAGTGAAGTGAATTCTAAAATAAAAAGTGATTAAGTTCTACCGACCCATATATTATAAAGGGTCTCCTTTTCCTTATTCTTGTTAGCGATTAAGATCTCCAAGTATCTTTGAAAGGGCTGGGGTAGCAATAATAATGATGATAACAGTGAGGATCCCTTTTATCTAGAACCCACCGTTTTTTTGTGTTCCTTATGTTCCTCAGGGTTTTATTTTGCTGGTAATTAACGTGAAACACAGCATATTTAGGAGATAATTTTCTTTTACAACTTTACCATCTAAGCTTTTTATAGCTAAAATATATGCCTGGAATAAAAATATAATTAACATTCTTTAGAGTCCTAGAAATAGTCCTAGAAATCCCAGCAGTTTAAAGAAGTGATGGACTAAAAACATTGAAATCCGATTGCTGACTGACGTAAAAAAAAAACAACAAGCACTTCTGCACCAAAATGTTAAGTCAGCAATGTCTGCATTCTAATTGGCAGGTTGTTTTTATTGCACAGATAAACCATTTTCCACAGACTTTGAACAAAAACAATAACAGGTCCGTAGCGAGAGCTGCGGGCGTTTAAGCAATGTCCGCCTTGAAGCTTAATTAAAAGTTAGTTGCGAACTCTGGGAGTGCCGTAACGAGAAACACCCGCGCTATAGTTTGTTATCGTCTTATTATTAGATTATTTCGTTTTCTTGTCCGCAATTTCGCAGAAAGAAGTGGCAATTAAGGTGGTTTATTCTCTCTCTTTCATGGTTTATTCGTTTTTAATTCTACTTATTATTTTTAGCGTTTTTATTAGGCTAAGCTAAATTGTGTTTCCTAAAATTTGTGAAATATGACCAATATTGTATAAAATACCTACACTTAAAAATGTTTTAATTTTATTCACGGTAATTAAAATAACCAAAGAAAATGTAGGTATGAGTCTTCGGTATTTTCATTATATTTTCCAAGTCTTGTGTGCATAGCATCATGTTCTAGAGAAAAGCTAAGCAAATAGACCCAGGAAGACAACTGCCCAACATCTTTACTATTTTAAATAAGTAACTCCATTTGGATACAAGACGGCGTATACCTAGGTATCGCAGAAATCCTAAACAAGCAAAAAGCACTCTATGTAGAGATTCACTAGAGAAAAGAAATAGGATTTCCACTGTAGCTAAACTAAGAAGAATAACATTTTCTTTAATCTGTGCTACCTATCTCAGACTTGGTAGGAATACTAAGCTCATAATACGTAAAAAAAATCATAAACGAAACATGAAATTATTAGTTTACAACTTAATCTTTTTTTTTACGTCTTACCTCCCAATTCAGAAGGGTATATTTAAGCAGTAAGATTCTTTGAATACCCAAACTTTGCTGCTTGCTTTGCTGTAAGAAATTTATTTTTAGAAATAAGCAGTGCCTGTTTTGTCCTTGTTTTTTATTTCCTGTTTTTATGTAATTTTATGTGTACAATAAATTGTTAAATAAAAAATTAAAATAAATAAACTTTATTAATATTTGTAAGCAAATTGAATATTATGTTTTTATAACAAAAACTCTTTATTTGTAATTCAAAACATTATTTAGGTATTTCTATGCTAAGCTAGGAAGGTATAAAAACGTAGTAATTATTAAGTGCTGCTTACCATCAGATGGGCCAAATAGGTACTTAGTGGCCGCTGTATAGTGTCGTTATTATGAGATAAAAGTAACAAAATGGTTATAATTATAAGTAGGTACCTACGTGGTTTAAATGGTCGCATTCCGTTTCCTTACATCCTGTATATCCAGAAGTCTGGGTTTCTGGATTGTGTCTGACACTCAACAAAAGTTGGATCCCTACTCATTTCGACCCTCTTGTTAAAGTAATTCGCGTCAATTGTGTGTTCGTACTGGTTCGTACCCTATTAGGGAAACGTGGAAAACTTTTCGACACATCAGATTGCAGAAGTAGCATTTTGGAACTACTTCACTTAGTTTCGTTTCGTCAGGTTGAAAATGTCAATTTTCTATGGTGACAGGCTACTTTGTGATGAAGTCCTGTTATCAGGGATCAGGGACTTACTCAGGGTTGTATAAAAGTTTTTTTTTCATGTGGTTCGCTCTTTGCTGTACAATTTGTAGGGGTACTGTTCCTAAGTAAAATAATAATTGCATGCACTACTCACTTAGCATTCTACGAATTAAACAATTAGTTATTTTGTAATATGCTGTCATATTCTGCTATTATTCTATATATTTTGAAACAGAATATGGCATTTTTGTCGTATTAATGATAATAAAATGCAAATGCAAAATTTATATTAGTGTAGTGTTCAAATTATTCATTGTTTACAGAATTAAAGTACATTCTTATAAATTTAGTGCAAATTTATTATTAACAACTCCATTTATAATTTTTCATAGCTACATCATGACGATTATTTAATAAGTACAGTAATATTTTTGACCTTTTAAACAAGATTTCAAATATGAATGAAACCTTTCAGAAGCGAGAAAATTTCCTTACAAATTGAAACATTTAAGTAAATATTTAATCCTATTAGATGTTTGAAACCGGGTTACGTTTAAAGATTCTTTTATGTGGGCTGTTGTAGGTTCAATATAATGGAGTAAATAGTAAAAGATTTTTGACAACCTTTCGGTTATCATAGGAATATTTGACAGTTCGTTCATAGAAGTTGTTTGCAAGAAATAGATGGAGCTGTCAGAGCTGGCAGTATGACCCTATCTAGACTGTATAGGCTTGTTCTCCGTACAACACCTCCCACAAAATCTCGTTTTATGGCAGTCGGTAAACATGAAACAATTTCAAAAATACCTATAATGTAATTATACAAACTACCTTACAGTTGTCGGGACCGACAACAACAACATCAACAGAAGAAAATATAGCTAAACTTTACAAAAAATATATATTTAACGCTTTATCTTAGCTACACGTAATTTTTTGTTTAAAACTCAAAAAAACGCAAAATACGCTAATTTTAAAAGCCTTTAAAATAAATTGGTACTTTAATCTGGCAAATTTTAAAAGCACAGGAAGAACATTATTGTCATTACCTCAGAGGGGTACACCTAAAAGCACTCGAGAATTTAGCAAAACGACGACATGTTGCTTCGCATCTTCCTGAAGTGCCAACAAACATAAAACTTTTATGTATGAAGGATAAACGTGACCGAAGGCAATATGGGCTACATTTCCACAACAACGGCTTTCATCGGATAGGGGAAACTTGACGGAAATGTATACGACGGCCAGAACGACGAATTCGTACCGGAAGGCAGTTTTATTTAGCAGTTAATTCAATTTCAATTATAATAAAATTTTAAAGTAATAACCCTCAAAACTTGCCAGACGTTGCGAAACGACCTTTGCTTAGGTCGTTTTTGCTCTGCCTACCCCATTAGGGATAAAGGAGTCATTTAATGTATGTATGTACAATAATAGTGGAGTTAAAAAGCTCGATCCCTCTGGTGAATTGCGCTGAAAATTACCTGTCTAAAGATGAGAACATTCTTATTCTTCTCCTGTCGTGTGGGTTTTCGGGTTGATCACTCTGATGAGAATGTGAAAGCTATGGCTCAGGATAAAAAAAACTTCAGTAAACAAATTTGCTGCAACAATCGAATAATAGTACTGTAGGTATTTAGGTACCTAACCTAATACAGCAAGATTTTTCATTCACCAAAGAAAGAATAGGGCTTGTTTAGGCCATGTAACTGAACAACTTCCTAATATGGAAAGCTAAAAAGTGGTCTAAAGTTTTTCACCTCCTTCCAATTACAGTAGATATTTGAGTTCATCCGTAACAAACAATCATACACATTATTTTCTCAATACCTATTTTATCTCAACAGCGGACTACATAAAAAATATAGCATTGTCGCTAACTGTCCCACAACTGTCTCATAACATAAATCTTTCTACGAAACAGCGTGACAAAAACGCACATGTGAAATACTTAAGTAATTTGAAAATGGAACATGAGAGTAAATTTCTTTTAGGTGAAATGAAACATCCACAAAAAAAACTTAGAGTATATTCTAGGTGATCAACATGTTTTTGTGCAAAGGAAACGCTAGAACCCCTTTTTTCTAATCTAAATCAACCCAGGTGAAAGCGCGGGGCGCAATGAGTGATACTTTTATATATTTTTCTATACTTGCTTATTAAGATAAGTTTTATCAGACCAACAACAGCTGATTTATTGTTATATTGACATTATTACATTTTTACTTTTCTCTTATCATGGTCACCTCATTTGCAATGTAATTATCTGGTGAAATTCCAATCATGTATCGTCCAAAAACATGAGGCATTTTGAAACCAAGTACAACAATGTAAGTTTTATCATATGATTTAAGTAAACATGAATTTTATGATTATGACGAAGAAAGTAAAATATGAATGATAAAGATGCGGTGCCCGCTTCTTATCAGACGGTTCATAATTATTATGATTGGTTGCCACATTTTAGTAAAATAAAAATACAGTTTTACTTAGTAGACAATAAAAAGACAGTTATAGTCAATCCACGTACAATCCGACTACGTTAAACAAGGCCTATAACTTCATTGTTTATATCTTCAACAAGCAAAATTTCAAATGAGATTTCTACCTATTCCCAACTCACATAGGTCCCACACAACTCAAAACTAGTCAACGTACCGGAAAATGCAACCTGATATGCAATGCACCTAATATGCTGAACTTTCCCACTCGCTTGCGGGCGAAACTACTTACTAAACTTGGCTAACTAGACCTAAATACACAAAGCGATACCTACAACTTAGCAAACTTAACCTTTACACAGTTTAGTGTGCTTTATGTTGAGATAGTTACTAACTTTGTGTATTAAGGGCTAATATCTAAGTTTAGGAACTCTTAAATGCGTACTAGGTATGCCGACTTTTGCATTGATCTACAAGACGTAAAAAAAATGAACAAGTTTGCATTTTATACTGAATGATTTCTTGAAGACTTTAAAAAATTAGGTAGGTAACTACTTAAAACAGGTAATTGACTATTTTATTAATTGAATTTTATTATACTGAACAAAGTAGAAAATATTTATTCTAAGCATTAAAAAAATAATATTTTAATGTTAAATGGTTTCAAGTTTAAACAAAATATAAATAAAAAAATTCAAACATCTTTGATAAAAATGCTAAAATTTAACACAGAATTTCTATTTAAGATGAGTAGGTAATATTCTGTAAAAGCTTCCCCTTATATTTCTTATAATGAGGATCCATTCTCCGGTCCCTGTTGCCTGGAAAACGAGTCATATCATAATTTCGTCAAAGCTAAAACTGATAGGCTACACACACACGGCGACTATAAAAGTCATACCAAAGACAGAATCACTAACACTAAGGGTCGTATTTAGAAAGCGATCTCAAGATTGAGAGCAATATTAAGTATGTATTTGACAGGCCGTTTTGTACTGAAATGACATTTCAGATACAAACTCAAACTCGCTGTCAGTCTTGAGAGCTGATTATAAATACGGGCCTAGGAGATATGAAACATAAGCTGTTTAAAACACTTTTTCTGCTTAGAAAGTTTTAATAAAAGGTTTCGGTCAGTCACTTAAAAACAAATAAAACTAGACTAAAAAAAAGCTTTTATCACGTATTTTTTCTGATTTGTGGAGAGTGCTCTTTTCTCTTTATTTGGAAACATTAACAATAAGAAATAATTTTATTTTTACTACGTATTATATTTTTTTACTTCCTCGGAAACTAAACCCACGTCTTACGGATCGAAACCATTAAGCTTACACCTCTAGGGATAGGTTTTATGATGAGAACTTAGAAGGCAGTTATATATACTTACGTACTAAAGAGCTTTGGTTGGATACAAAATAATTAACTCTCTAGACTGACTATAAAAACCGTTGCCTAGGGAGTTAAGTAAAAATAACTTTCCTCCATAATGTTGGTTTACTAACAGGAAAAGAGTTTATATTATTCATTAATTTATAAAACTAGAACAACGAAAAATCACAGGTAAAAGTATCAAAATGTATTAATGATCTTAATGGCCCAAATATCCTACCTACATATACTATTAATCAGAACTTGTATACTGAAAGCCATAAATTAACTTTACTGGCCATAAAAAGAGGCTTTTATTATAGTTCATAAAATAGGTGTAAATTACATTTTGATCCTACGATCTACCTTAATAGATCAAAAAACTTAGTAATTTTACAGATTGGGCAAAGCAATAGATAACAACTAACAATAAAGGTATCTCATATTTTTTGCAAAATTAATTTGACACACAGTTTTAGAAAACATTTTATTTAAAGTAAAATTCTACAATAAAATTAATAGGATATCTAACTAAAATTATGTTCAACTAAATATACATAATAAAATAACTTAATAAATATACTATCAAAACCAATTATTTAGGTATAGTCGAAAAATTTAAGCGACAAAATGATAATTTTACTTATTGTCTTCAATATTTAATCAAAATGTTGTACTAGAGTTGGTATTTATATTTCATCATCAGCTCATTATACGTCCCCATAGAGGGGCTTGAGCCTACCCTTAATTTAGGGTGGTCGGGCGTTAGTCGACCCCAGTACGGATTGAGCCCAGTACTCATTCGTCGACCACTAGAGTGGGTCACACTATAATAGGTTCCAGCCAACTTTCGCCAACTCTACCGTAGTCGAGTACGGAACCCTAAAAACGTGTTTAGATGGATCTGTTTGTCTATCTGTAATGCACGTTTACTCTGTCAAGAGCAGTGTCAACAAAAATAGATTTACCCCCGGCCTCCTATTTGTATCATATCATTTAAAAGTGTTTGTTTACTGTAAAATAATGTCTTCTTATTTAATATGTTTTTATTAGGGGCATAAAATTAAACAATTCAAATGTTTTAAGACTGAAAAAAGACTTTCCGAAAACTATATGCAATTTTAAAATATCCTTCTAAAATTATGTGGAATCCTATCCTTTATTACCATTCATTTATACTCACTGTAGAGATACCAAAAAATTAAATTGGCTACTTCCAAACAATCATGCAATAAATCTATTAGACATAATCACATCCTTATCCTAGTGAGGGCATAGATAAATGGCAGGGTACGCTTTTCTCAGGATAAACAGATAATTTACCAAAATGGTAACTATAACTATTCCTGACGGTTCCTCTGTTTTTCCTACGCATAAATATTATGGTCCAAAGCTTCTGCCTAAGATCCCAGGGGTGAACCACGTAAAACCCATAAATCCAAATAAAGTGTGGATGTAAACACAGGTTGCTTGGGTAAATGTAGCGGCGTTGTTACTAGGCGTACACACTGAGGGTTGGAAAAAAAGTATACAAGGTGTTACGAAAATATTTGTAGTTGAAACCCAACTTCTTCTTCTTCTTCCATGCTGGACTGGGAGCGATAGAAAAACATAGAATGTGCCAGCTGCCTCTCCTCCCTGGGCATTCTGTAAAAACCAGCAAGGGATTCGTGGGTTTCAGTATATTGTAATTTAGGCGATGGGCTGACAACCTGTCACTACAGCAATATACAGATCTATCTGAAACAACCCTCAAAACTTGTCAGACGTGGCGGAACGACCTTTGTTTGGGTCGTTGACGCTCTGCCGATACCGTTCTACAGATATCTGTAAAAAGTAATTCAGTTTTATGAGCTGAACACGCCCTTGAAATATTTGCACTTTTGAAAATTATCCTGTGTACTGGTTGTGTCGTACTTATTGAGCAGTATTCTTTTTATTTTACTGCCTGATTTAAATATAATGCTTTTTCCTACTGGGGTGAAATGACCAAGGTGTTAAAATGACCAAAGTTTTGTTTTTCGATCATGAAAAAAGGTGTTTGGTTAGTTTCAACGGCAGGTTCAACTCTTTGGGCTTTACACGTTTTCTGAGGTTTGCACAACTGTAACTCATTTTAATAAAATTATTTTAGTTAATGTGTCGATAAATATATTGTAAGAGAAATGTGACTTCCTATACAAAGATACTGAGTTGACGTAAATGTTTGCTGGAAAAAGTTGACTACTTTTTCATGTTAGGTTTATTAAACCTACACCCCTGTATACCTAAAGGTATACTAAAAGATAGTTGAAATACGTTATACCTATCATGAAAGTCATTGTTCGACACCAAGGGGTTAATTTACAATAATATAGATAACAACAAAGTATTAAAAATAAACAATTTATTTTATGTGTAACACATCCTATGATAAAATTAATAGGCGTTGGACTTTCACTTTTTTTTCTTTATTAATAAATAATTATAAGTTTATTTCTTATAAATAAAAAAGGATTGTAAATGTAACTAGGTAGAAGTAGAGATTTTAGTACAAAAAAAAATGATCTATCTATAAACTATTTTTAAATTAATTAAAAATATAAAAATAAGGTGTAAAATTAGAAAATATGAAACTAAATAATCTTTAGTTAGAACATACCTACATCTGTTACACAAAAGAAACTGAATACCTATGTAAGAAGCACTCCAATATGGCATTAATTAATTTTCCAGGGTGTAAGGTAACTTATATTGGCTACAATAAACAACTCTCTGTATATTATGTATGCCCAATTTCATCGGGGACCGAAGTTTAACCTGCGCATCAATGCTTTAAGCGAGTAATAAGGCCTCAGCTCTGATTTCGTAATTATTTTTAACAGATTAAGGTTAGAAAACGAAACTTTTGCATCATGCCAGATCCTCTGTTAACCTCTGTTTCAAGTATCTCTACATTTATTTATCATAGTTAAAAGATATTATGAATTTTATTTTGAACCCCTCTGGCTGGGCAACGGAATACTTTAGATTGTTTAGATAGTTTATAACTTACAATAAAAATGTTTTATTTTTTTAGTAGAATTAATTTGACACAGTTTTTTCGACTGTGTAATAATACCGACATCAAACTAATTTGATGTTAAAATAAAATACTAATAAAGCAACACCATTACTTAACTTAAAGTAAGGTCAATAAATTAATGACAAGGTTTCTAATTGTGTTATGGCAGATATTATCTCAGGTACCTACTACCGGTGTAGTTCTAGTAGTAGGATAGATGGTTTCTTTTTTCAAGTATCTTATGTATGTATGGTGCGCTGCAGTAAGACTTTGGTATAGCCTGCTCATAAGTGGTCCAACAAAATATGAGCACGTTCGGATAGGATTAATGTTATTTTTGTGTAAGCATTTGTTGGATTTAAAGTAAAGTAAATAAATTATTTATTACCTTTATATGCTTCTCAGTTTTTTCAACGGTGATTGATGTCAGCTATAAACTGAGTCCATATAATTTAATCTCCGGTAAGCAACGAACAAGAGAGTTACTTTTCCACTGAGAAAGTTTTTATCAGCAACAATGTTGCAGTAATGATAACTCCTATCTGCAACAATATTATACTAGGTGGGGTAAAGCTATTAAGGCTCAGGTTTTAGTATAAAAAGCCCGGAGGACTCCGAAGAAAGTACAGTTGGTATTCCAGCGGGTCAGCAAGATGAGGGTTCTTATGTTAGTGATTTTGGGCCTGGCCGCCGTGGCCACGGCTTACCCCGACACCACCAGGGTGATGATCACTGATGACACACTCAGTAAGTCCAAAAAATATTTTTTATTTACTTTTTAATAGTTTTGTGTTTTTAGAAACTGGAATGAGTTATTTTCTGGACTATGTTCGTCTCCAAGTTAGACGTGAAAACCAACAAATAGTTAGACAGACTTAGTTATTTTTGCATTCATATTATGTACTGTGTATGTGTAAATTTTTAATAAATTTTTCAACCCTTCAGAAACTATGGACATTAAAGAGAAGCAAATCTGCATCTTGAAACTGCTTAACCACATTCTGGAGCCTGTTATCTACAAGGATATTGAAGAGATTGGCAAGAACATGAACATCGAAGCTAACGTCGACCTATTCACCGTAAGTTGTGTGAAACTTGTTTGTTGAAATACTTGTATGAAGAGAATGACGCCTTAATTTACTCTTTTATTTTTACAGAGAACCGACGTTGTCAAGGTGTTCTTGGACCGCCTCAACGTTGGTATGTTGCCTCGTGGTGAGATCTTTACTCTCCACGTCGACCGCCAGTTGAAGGAAGTCGTCAGTATGTTCCACATGCTATACTATGCCAAGGACTTCACAACTTTCATCAAGACTGCCTGCTGGATGCGCCTATACCTGAATGAGGGTATGTTTGTCTACGCATTAACTGTGGCTGTCAGACATCGCAAGGACTGCAAGGGCATCATCCTACCTCCTCCCTACGAAATCTACCCCTACTACTTCGTGCGCGCTGACGTCATTCAGAAGGCTTATTTGCTGAAAATGAAGAGGGGCAAGCTAGACACCAAACTTTGCGACTTCTACGGAATCAGAAAGACCGACAAGGATGTGTACATCATCGATGAAAACATATATGACACTCGCGTCACCCTCAACAAAGAAGACAAACTCCGCTACTTTACTGAGGACATTGGTCTCAACACCTACTACTACTACTTCCACATTGATTATCCATTCTGGATGAAGGATGAGATCCTAAAGGACGACAAGACTAAGATCAGGCGTTTTGAGCTGACCCTCTACGTTTATCAACAGATTTTGGCTAGGCATTACTTGGAACGTCTCTCTGTTGGTCTTGGTGAAGTAAAGACCCTCTCATGGTACAAGCCTATCAAGAGGGGCTACTGGCCTTGGATGAAACTGCACAACGGTGTTGAGCTTGCCAAGAGAGACAACTTAGTGAGAGTCCACGACCGCGATGTCGATGTCCTTCGTCTAGTTGAAGACTACGAAATGATCATCAAGGAGGCTATCATCAAGGGACACGTTGAGGTAAATCCTATCGTATATTATACTAAACTAGCTTTCCTGATCAAAGTTTCCGTGGTGAAATTATATGTTCCAAATTTTTATTAATTAGTCCAGAAGTAGTAGGTACGATTAGTTTATGCGTTTTATACATTACTTGCAAAAATACAAACCATTTCTTTTATCATTTTAGTATCAATTGATGTGATATTTAAACTAAAAATGTGATTTAAATTAAAATAACATACAATTTTATCCATGTATAGATTGGTGGCAAGAGGCTGACTTTGACTAAGGTTGAAGACATCGAGTTACTTGGCAGACTTATCTATGGCAAGATTGACAAGATGGATGAAGACAAACTGCGTATCGATGCTTACCGTTACTTGTTGGTCATCTGCAAGTCCGTCCTTGGTCTCAACACCTTAAAGAGCGACAAGTATGTATATTATATTTTTATATTTTTTTATATTAAGGTTTTAAGTTAGTAGTTGTTGGGACTTGGTTAACATTTTTTCTTTATATAGGTACTTCGTTGTCCCAACGGTTCTCGACCAATACCAGACTGCTCTCCGTGATCCTGTTTTCTACAAGCTGCAAAAGCGTCTTGTTGATTTCGTTATCCTCTTCAAGAGGCGCCTCCCTAGCTACACTAAGGAGGATCTGCTCTTCCCCGGAGTTAAAATTGACAAAGTTTACGTGGACAAGCTTGTAACTTACTTTGATGATTACCTAATGGACATAACAAACGCTGTCATCATGACTGAGGATGAAGTCAAGAAGGGACACACTGACATGAAGATGCTTGTACGTAAACGTCGCCTTAACCACCAGCCCTTCAAAGTTAACATCGACGTTCTTTCTGACAAGGCTGCTGATTGTGTTGTTCGTATTTTCCTTGGACCTAAGGAAGACCACATGGGACGCGTGATTGATATCAATAAGAACCGTCTGAACTTCGTCGAGCTTGACTCCTTCTTATACAAACTGGATACTGGCAAGAACACCATTGTAAGGGACTCTCGCGAAATGCACAACCTTGTAAAGGACCGCATCATGACCCGTGACTTGTGGAAGAAGATCGATGGTATTACCGACATCAGAGATCTTCTTATCAAGGACTTGAGAAACTTCCACACTGGATTCCCCACGAGGCTGCTCCTTCCTAAGGGTCGCGTTGGTGGTATGAAGATGATGCTCCACGTCATCGTTACTCCTTTGAGATTAGTCGATGGCGTTGACCTTAACATCCTGGATGTTACCCGCAAGGACCTGGTTAGAGACTTCAGGTCAACTGTTCTTCTCGACAAGATGCCTCTTGGTTTCCCTCTGGACCGTCACATCGATGTTGCCAAGTTCTTCGTCCCCAACATGAAGTTTGTTGACGTCGTGATCTTCCACAAGAAGATGGTGTGCGACATGAAGACCCGCTGGGAGCGCTGGGTGCTCAAGAACTACAAGATGACGGACTTGAACCGCATCAATGAAGACACTTACTTCGTCGACGTTGACACCAAGCTCACCGACCGCGACGTCATTGATGTCGTCGACCGCGACCGAAACATGATGAAGAACTTTTAAACAAACATATCGCTGTTGTAAATAGGAATAAAGTAATCATTAGTCAAAACAAACTTACAAGAAATCTCAAAATCGCAATTAAAAAAATAATAAATTATATTTATTATTAATTCTCTGTTTTTTCTTTGGTTCATTAATGTTATAAGACTGAATACCTTTGCAATTTTTTTTAGTTTATTATAATATAACATGTCATAGAAATAGATGGATACACAATCCAATAAATCACCAATACTGATATTGATTTACACCTATTACACCTACGCAAACAAACTACAATACTTTTACATCTGCTAGTATGCAGCGATAGCATAGCTATCAATTCGTTGAGGGCACAATTAAACTAAATCCTGACTAAAATTGTTGCCGTCTCTTTCTGTTCTCTCATGATAGAAATGACAGGTATAGACTTGTATTAGTTAAGTCGTGATTTTTGCAACTCTACGAATTGCTACCATTGTGAGAATATAATAACACAAAATATTGCAAACTTTATTTCACATAAAACTAGACATTACAAAGAAAAAATAATACAGTATACATTTTTATATGTATTTTTTTACACTTATCGTGCTATTTTATTTTTAAAATATGATAAACAACAAATCAAAAATTTCCACCATAGACAGGACAATTTAGGCGGTATTATATCAATAAGATAATTGAGAGCCCATTTAAGCCAGGCAACCTTTGGGTATAGGAGTATTTTCTTAACTCAACTCTATACGTGAACAGACAATAATTTAAGTAAAGTAGTAATTAACATATTGTCATAACTTATGTTATGTAATACAACATAGATTTTGAACTTTATAGGATTAAATTACTATAGTAGGGCGGTTAAGGATCAAAATCAGGACAAAGCTTGCACTTTCGCGTGATGGGTTGAATTGGTCTCAGACTAGTTGTACACATCCTAAGGTAACTTTTGAGATATGTTGCCCTGGTGGGTACACTCTATGGGTCTGCAGGCAGGGTCGGTTAGGTTACTAAAGGAGCAATTACAGTATTTCAATGATATAGGAGTGGTGCTCGAACAAAGTTTGGAGCACACCCTGGTCAAATTCACATCGTGGTGAAAAAAATCCAAAATGGCGGAAAACAAGATGGCCGCCATACAAAATAAAAAGTCGAATATCTCCTAAACGATGAGAGATAGGTAGAGAGTGCTCGAATAAATGTTATAGGGAATGATAGTGGGTAACTTCTGGTGATCACGAAAATCCAAGATGGCGGATCCAAAATGGCGCCTGATATAAAAAATGCTCCGATCAGGCTGAAATTTGGCTGGTGAGAGGTTATTGAAGTACTAATGCAATTGGAAAACGGTGAATTTGAAAAACGAACTATAAATATCGAATTAGTACTTCAATGACATCTCACCAACCAAATTGCAGCCTGATCGGAGCATTTTTTTATCAGGCACCATTTTGGATCCGCCATCTTGGATTTTCGTGATCACCGGAGGTTACCTACTATCATTCCCTATAACATTTATTCGAGCACTCTCCATCTATCTCTCATCGTTTAGGAGATATTCGACTTTTTATTTTGTATGGCGGCCATCTTGTTTTCCGCCATTTTGGATTTTTTTCACCGCGATGTGAATTTGACCAGGGTGTGCTCCAAACTTTGTTCGAGCACCACTCCTATATAATTGAAATACTGTAATTGCTCCTATATAGTAACCTAACCGACCCTGCCTGCAGACCCATAGAGTGTACCCACCAGGGCAACATATCTCAAAAGTTACCTTAGGATGTGTACAACCAGTCTGAGACCCATTCATCCCATCACGCCAGTTTGCAAACTTTTCCGGCTAACCGCCGTACTACTATGGTTACTGAAGTTAAGGGACAGTGCGTCTTAAGGTCGTCGTCCCTTCTCCGAAATTTATGTTTCTAAATCGTGTTGTTGTCATAGAAATCATCATATTTAAAATCCTAAAAAAAAATATAGTACAAAAAAACAGGAAGCACTGAGAGAAGGGGGGGCCTTAACAAACATTTTTCTCCGACAAAACAGGCATAAAAATTGTATTTACATTTGAGTAAGTAATCAATATAAGGAAATGTTTTCTCATTAATGATTTTGATCTAAGTGATATGCTATTAAAAGCGTGCTTTAATTTTGCATTGTATTAACGGAATTGGAATTATTTATAAAACAAAGATTCGCGTCCAAATATGAATATATAACATAAAATATCACAGCTTAATATTCTTCTGAAGTATAAGTTACTATCTACTATTATATTACTATACTATACCTATCACAGAGAGTAAACACCGAGGGTTAACTTGTGAAAGTTGTTCATTTTCGTTTTCAGATTAACCCATAATTTGCATGAATAAATAAATCTTTGATAAATAAATTGATCACAGAAATGGATAAAACATTCAAAGAATACGGACTAAAGATGAACATAAATAAAACCAAAGTTCTAGTTACATCGAAACATCAACAAAGGAATAGGCCAATCACATTAAATAATACACCTCTAGAAGAAGTAAAGTTTTTCAAATACCTGGGCAGTATAATCACTAACGACGCCAGATGCACACCTGATATAAAAGCAAGGATTGCTATGGCAAAGAAAGCTTTCAATGGTAAGAAAACCCTACTAAAAGCCAGAATATCATCTGAGGCAAGAAAAAAGATTATCAAGGTGTACGTCTGGAGCGTTGCTTTATATGGCTGCGAAACGTGGACCATAACCAAGAGAGATAGGGAACGATAAGAGGCTTTTGAAATGTGGTGTTGGCGCAGAATGGAGAGGATTAGTTGGACCGAAAAGAAGACAAACGAAGAAGTACTCCAAATAGTAAATGAGAAAAGAAACTTAATTGATGTAATAGAAAATAGAAGAGGAAAGATGTTAGGACACTTGATACGCCATGACCGCTTCTTAAATACCATTATTGAGGGTAAGATAGAAGGAAGGAGGGGAAGGGGCAGACCGAGAATAAGCTACATTGACCAAATCAAAGTTAAAATAAACGTCAAGTCGTACAAGGAAGTCAAAGAGAAGGCGGAATCAAGAGAGGACTGGCGTTTACTTCATACTCCACCGACAAGAGCAGCGCTCTTAAATTTATGATGATGATGAAATAAATCTTTATAAACTAAATAAATTAGATCGAAGAAACAGAAAATAACCGCCTTCTGTTTAAAAGTGATCAATGTGGCTAAAATATCAGTAAAATTTTGCTCTTATAAATTTATTAGGCGTTGATGTAAAACTACGTAATTATAATAAAAACAAAGGGAAAATTGTTAAGAATACCCTTGGATACGTAAATTCGTAAAAAGTTGTTTCAAACTACAGCTGAAATCTGAACTGAAATGCAAAATGTTTCAAGTTTACTGAAACTAATAGAGAAGCGGCGGCTCTTAATGCACTTATGTAATTTTCTTTATTAAAGTATGAGTCTTGCTTGTTGATGAAATAAGACTACATAATTTTAATTTTCAAACATAACTTATTATTCAATTCGACATTCACGTACCTATGGGTTATGAACTAATGAGTTTTAAAAAGTAGCGTTTCAAGATAATATTTAATAAATCATGGCTTTCTATAATAATATAGGTTACCAAATTACTAACATCTGTCAAATTAATAGCATTGGTATCGCGGGTTAGATAAAAATAGTCCCTACTTAAGATTAGTTATTTTTTTCTCTGTGCTCTAATCTAACGGATTTTCCCTTAAAAATATTATTACTTATCTTCCTCCAATTCATAAATACTGTTTGTTTTTGATTTTTTTAAAATAATATTATAATTTCGTTTCTTCTTGTAAAGCAGATTGCATGATGTAACTAATAATAACAATAAAGAAAAGAAAACATTCTAAGCACGTCTAATAAGTACATACATTTGAAACAAGCTTAATGCATGTAATCGATTAGTCATTAAAACATCATTATTAGATCACACAACTGCCTACCTATAATTAACTACCCCGTTTACACGACATACTAAAGTATTTCGTCTCGGTCTCTTGAAATGTAGAATTTGTATGTTATGAGTTATGAGTCTTAAAAATACATCACCATGCCTTAACTCTTATGATTTCTGTTAGGGCACTAACTGTTTCTTCCTAATAACTCTTTGACACCTTATAATTATTTTTATTATTACTCATTAACCTGACATGTAGGTAGGTATCTTTTTCTAACGTGCAGCTGCTGTTTCATATTCTGTGTGCTAATTGCTTTCTTTGCATT
This sequence comes from Scrobipalpa atriplicella, assembly GCA_029255725.1. NCBI lineage: Eukaryota > Metazoa > Arthropoda > Insecta > Lepidoptera > Gelechiidae > Scrobipalpa > Scrobipalpa atriplicella. Next base: position 26,643 of record JARACY010000019.1, read on the forward strand.
TTTTTAAGACCAATCGCTCAAACATTAAACTTTATAAAGTTTATAAGATAATATTAATACTATAAAGAGAAAAGATTTGTAGGTAAGTATGTTTGTACAGAGTGAACTCCAAAACTGATTCCTTCAAGAAAACTAATGAAACTGCTGCAAAAAAAGCTATTAAGTCAAGTTTTTTTTTTCTCCTTTTTATTAAATTAACTGCGTAACTAAAATGCAAATTTTAATCTTAACCCAATGCAAAGGATTAAAACTGCATTTTGTATAGTTCTTATTTATAGAAAAGGATGATACGTACTAACTATAAAAGATATTACAAGCTCGACTTTGTATTCCTAGATAAAATTTGACCTACGCAAAGAATCACATAGGACCGACATTTTTATTTGACATGTAAATGAAAAATATTATAAAATGAATATCATTTATTTTGCTTTCTTTTTATGCATTTTTATAATAATAATTACTAATTAAATAGTTTAGCTAGGTAGACCTAGTATTGAGTAGACATTTCAGTTCTAAGTCTATCTAGTTATTTTTTGTTCCTTTGACTAATATGGAATTAATAGTTTACATTCGCATGTTCATGTCCATGTTCATGTTCATATCTTCCATATACATCATTTTGTCTTCGCGGTTGTGCATCGTGTTGATGTCAACATCGGTGAAGTATGTGTCATTTTCAATGCGGCTCATGTCCATCATTCTGTAGTTCTTGAGCACCCAGCGTTCCCAACGGGTCTTCATGTCGCACATCATCTTCTTGTGGAAGATCATGACGTCAACGAACTTCATGTTAGGGACGAAGAACTTAGCAACATCGATGTGACGATCCAGAGGGAAACCAAGAGGCATTTTGTCGAGCAGCACAGTTGACCTGAAGTCCATCATCATGTCCTTGCGGTTTACATCCAGAATGTTTAGGTCAACGCCATCGACCAGTCTCAGAGGGGTTACGATACAGTACAACATCATTTTCATACCACCGACACGACCCTTAGGAAGAAGCAGCCTGGTAGGGAAACCAGTGTGGTAGTTCCTTAAGTCCTTCCTAAGCATGTCACGGAAATCGGTCATGCCCTCGATCTTCCTCCGAAGATCACGAGTCATCATTCTGTCGCGGACAAGGTTATGCATGTCCATGGAGTCTCGTACAATAGTGTTTTTACCAGTTACCAGCTTGTACATGAAGGTGTCAATTTCAACAAAGTTCAAGCGGTTTCTGTTGATGTCAATCACGCGTCCCATATGGTCTTCTTTGGGTCCAAGGAAGATACGAACAACACAGTCAACGGCCTTGTCAGACATGACGTCCATGGTGATTTTAAAGGGGTAGTGATTAAGGCGACGTTTGCGAACCATGAACTTCATGTCACTGTGTCCCTTCTTCATTTCGTCTTCAGTCAGCATGACAGCGTTGGTCATATCCATTAAGTAGTCATCAAAGTAAGTAACCATTTTGTCTACAACAATCTTGTCAATCTTGACTCCGGGGAAGAGCAGATCCTCCTTAGTGTAGCTGGGCAGACGCTTCTTGAACAGCCAAACAAAGTCACAGAGACGTTTCTGCAGCATGTAGAAAACAGGGTCGCGAAGAGCAGTCTGGTACATGTCCAATACGGTAGGCATAACGAAGTACCTGTCAATAAGTTTTATGTAAGTAAAAATGAATTCATGAATCCTGCATTTATGAAATAATTAAGTTCTATTACAAAACTTACTTGTCACTCTTCATGGTGTTAAGGCCGAGAACAGACTTGCAGATGATGAGCAGGTAGCGGTAAGCATCAACAGTCATCATGTCCATCTTTTCCATTTTGTCAACCTTGCCATAGATCAGTCTACCTAGCATCTCGATGTCATCAGTCTTTGTCAATTCCATCCTTATACCATTAATCTGGTGAAAAAAAATACAAAAAAATACGATAAGTTAGAGACTAAACAGCTGTGAATATTAACTCAATTATTGTAAGAAATAATACCTCAATGTGTCCCTTGACAATAGCTTCCTTGATTATCATTTCGTAGTTGTCAACCAAACGAAGTACATCAATGTTTTCGTCGCGGATAAGAACATAGTTGTTTGTCCTCTTTGTAAGCTCTACACCGTTATGCAGCATCATCCAAGGCCAGTAACCCTTTCTGAGGGTCTTGTGGAAACTTAAAGTCTTGATTTCACCCATACCATTGGAGAGTCGCTCCATGTAATACCTAGCCAAAATTTGCTGGTAAATGTACATAGTAAGCTCAAAACGCCTGCTTCTCAGTTTGTCAAAGACGTCATCTCTCATCCAGAATGGATAGTCAACGTGGAAGTAGTAGTAGTAGGTGTTAAGACCGATGTCCTCAGTGAAGTAACGGAGCTTGTCTTCATCGTTCAAATACATTCGACGGTCATAGATATTTTCATCGATGATGTAAACATCCTTGTCAGTTTTCCTGATTCCGTAGAAGTCACATAGCTTGTTGTCAAGAAGTCCTCGCTTCATCTTCAGCATGTAAGCCTTCTGGATGACATCGGTACGCACGAAATAGTAGGGGTAGATTTCATAAGGAGGCGGCAGGATGATTCCTTTGCAGTCTTCACGGTGTCTGCAGGCAACGGTGAGTGCGTAGACGAACATACCCTCGTTAAGGTACATACGCATCCAGCAGGCAGTCTTGATGAATGTGGTGAAGTCCTTGGCGTAGTACAGCATGTGGAACATGGTGACGACTTCCTTCAGTTGGCGGTCAACGTGAAGAGTGAAAATCTCACCACGAGGCAGGAAACCGAATTTCAGATTGGTGATGAACATTTTCACGACATCAGGTTTCTAAAAATCACAGAAATGGTTAGGGTTTAAAACTCTTCAAAAATATTATATTTTAGTATCTTTGCAACAAACAAGTCAACATACAAAACAAATGTAACAAACTAACCGTGTAAAGGTTGATGTTCTCCTCGATCTTGAAGTTCTTTCCAACTTCCACGAGTTCGTTGTACATGAGCGGTTCCATGATGTGGTTCAGGAGTTTCATGATGCAAATTTGCTTTGTCTTGATGTCCATGTTGTCTGTAATATATTTAACATTCAGTGTATTACTATTAAAGCGACTGGTAAACGCATCATTACAGCAATACCTACCTTCTTAGTCATGACTGATATATTTATTTACATTTCCCGGGATATACGTGTTAATAAATAAATATACCTAGTTTGAAATAGGTATGTCACAGTTTTCCAAAAGACAATGAATATTATAAAAAATACGTTACCCGTAATCATCATGGTGGTGTCGGTCATCATCACGGTGTCTGTGTCAGGGCGAGCCATGGCCACGGCGGCCAGGCCTAGCACAATCAATGTGATCACCCTCATCTTGGCAGTGGCTCAGAAGACCAACTGTACCTTTCACATCTCACATTTCCCTTTTTATACCTGGCAAAATACTATCTGCACTACTTTATCGAGAAGTTTTTGTTTTGCTGCAAAGAAAGTGAATAGCCTTAGATAAGGGAAGCTGATGTAAGTACATATTGTTGTTTTTATTGAACTATGATTTATAGGTTTTACGCATTTAATAGTAGATATTTTGTTCAATACATGTACATCATTCATTATTAATTAAGGGATAGTTCTAAAAACCAGCGAACTAAGAGTACAATACGCCATAATAAAGCATAGAAGGACACTTTGATATTTTCACAATTTAAAACTACTCCCGTGAGTACGGCACCTGTAAAAGGTCTGAAACGTAGGGGTTTTCCAAAAAAAAAAAAATACAACATAAATCCATTAATAGTTTTAATCCATTAAAATTTTTCTTATTTTTCCATTTAACTGACTAATATTTATTACGCCATTGGGCTCGCCCGACGGCAGCGACATTCTCTAATCAGTGCGCCCGACCAACACATGATGCGCAAATACCTCATTATGAATATCAGTATTCTATTTTAAATGTCAAATACCTTCCTTACTAATTACTATAATAAGCTACGATTATTTTAAACTTACAGGTGATTTGGCATGCCTAAGGAATTTTGTACGGCCATTCTTTGTTCAGCAACTGAAAACCCATTCATCTTTGATGCATAGTATTCGTCATATCCACCTACATGATGAGCATTTCCGTGTTACATTTTATTGTAGACAGCTGCTGAAAGAGATTGCACGTTTTGAGATAATTACCCGTAATTTATGAAAATGTTTGTTATTCACCTTGGTAAGTTCACATATTTTGGCAACATCATTTTAGTGCAACCGTAATATTTCCCGTCTTTTGTTGGTATTTTTCAGAATAATGCATTTTAAGTAGATATGTAGACGAACTAGCTCCTACATTTTTCCCCCTTCGGTGAATAACAGTGCGATTAATTGACAGCTTAGGACCAACCATTTTTATATTATTTTCACCACAACGAACATATACAATGAAAATATACCCGACATTAAGGTACCAAAACTTATTACAAAATGTTAGACATAACGATGATAAAAGATTATCTTTTGAAGAATCTTAACAATATTTAAACTTATCTTTAGAGTTATCATTCTTAAGAAACTTTGGGGCAAAAATATTCAATAAACACGCCGAGATAAAAGTCATAAGAAGAGTTTTCTTTGTCATAGTTGTATGAAGAGTTAAAGTAGAGTATGAAAATATTGTCTCTTATTTACTTGGCTCTGTGAGTACAGTACTTTTGGAAATATTTGAATTCCCTTACCATACATAATATTAAGGAACAGGAAATGTAACATCATGGTAACAACTGTACAAAGTACACCAATTACCTAAGCTTGTGCGTACATTGTTTTGTATCTTTGAGAATAATGGTTATTAACATTTCTCTGCGTTTTACCTTGAAATATCATGGAAGGCTTGCTTAGTAAAATAGATATAGATAGGTCTATTATATCTGACTCAATTATACGTACTTAATTACATATTATACTTCACATCTGTACCTATATAAATATATACCATAATAGGTATGTACGTACATCAAATACATTATTCTTCTTAGATCTTATCTCATTTCTTGGGATTAGTTTTTCCTATATTTTTGTCAGTCTGCTCGATTTAGTATTGAACTCATGTAATCAAACTATTATTAGGTATGTAATTGCTTTGTAAATATTTTCTATCCTAAGCTGTTTCTTAATTATTATTTAATATGCAATTACTTTTATCCTAGGAAAAAGGACCTTTACTATTATGATGTAATTTCAAAATGTTTTATCTGTTTGTCAAATTCAAGATGCCATCATTACATAAGGGGAGGTAAGGAATGAAAAAAGACATCCTACTCGTACCTACAATGATGTTGTTAATTGTTACGAAAACACTTGTACTTGTTTCACATAATTTATTTACCCATAATTTATGTACCTACAACTTTATAAATATCATGAATGTCATCCACCAATTATTATGGAGTAAGAAAAATGGGGGAAATTAGGATCGGTTCAGACAAATCTGATAGAATGAGTCTGAGCACAAAATAAATGGACACACCTTTTGTTCTACTTTTGAATATTGGCAATGCTTTTGGTTTGTCAAAATAATCGTCACTTTATGGGATCCTCGTTAATGTTATGATTTATTTTATCATACCTACTATACCACAATCTTTGAAAGTTTCAAGTGTTTAGTTACAGATGGATAGCGGAAGCTTCGTGTGGCTTCGTTATAATGAGAACCCCGTCGGAAACCAATAAAACAAATAAAGTCTACGGGATTTTGCATTAAAGTCGTACAACAAAAGTTTTTCAGTGTTTTCTTTTCCCATTTATAATACCTATAAAGAGAAAATCTATGTAAACAACATGTAAACAATGGTATACAAGTTTTACTCAATATTTTAATGGACCAATTTCAAAACCCTTGCACTATTAAAAAGCTGCTTTAATCTGTCTGGAGTAACACAAAACTAATTTTACCGCAGTAAAATATCTTATTACCATGGTAAACAAGAGACATAATTAAGAAAAAAAAACACCGGTGATTGACCGCTTTAACCTTAATAATGATACAAGTTCGTTCGGGTGTAATCTAGAAGACACTGGTGTTTTGTCAACATTTTTATGATAAAAACAATAACTTTGACCTGTGAGTCTCGCGTGAGGTAATAAAGATAAATTTCAGTGCAACCAATAGGTAGTCAGCTGTAACGTTATATCGGGTGTTACGAAATCTGCAGTAAATAACATAGTACCTAGGTAGGTATCTAACGTCTAAACTAAAACTTAAAATTTCTTATGTTAGCTTCACATTAATTGATATTTTAGGCTTATAATTTTAACCAAAACCCAGAATAAAACGTTGTTTCTGTATCTTTTTTGTATATAGGTATAGATTAATTCAATTATTTATCTGATTGGATTATATTGTAAATCCTTAAAAAAAAAATGTTAGCTCTTTACAAAAATTGTCACAAATGTCATAAGAGCAATTTATTTGCATACATTTGTCACACACAACACAAGTTAAACCTTAACTTTTCATGAAAAAATTTTTATCGGGTCGATCTACTCGATACCCACAGGACAAGAAGCAGAAGAATGATGAAATGTAGGTAAGTATGTAGGTATATTGCATTTTCTTGCAATAACTTTGGTTTGTCAAATTCTTCTGCACGTGGATCTGAGCCAGAATGTATACAGCAATGCAGATGCAGATGAATGTAATGCAGTCAATTAGGTCCCCAGGTGCCAAAAACTGTTTGCATACATAAAATCACGCCTATAGTACCTAATGGGGAAGGCAGAGCGAAAACGACCGAAAGGTCATTCCGTCACGTCTGACAAGTTTTGAGGGTTATTTCAGATGGTCATGTGTATTGCTATAGTGACAGGTTGTCAGCCCATCGCCTAAATTGCAATACATTAAAACCCTCGAGGTCCCTTACCTGGTTTTTACAGCATGCCCGGGAGGAGATGCAGCTGGCACATTCTATGTTTTTCTATCACTCCCAGTCCAGCATGGAACTGTTTGCATACGTAAAATACAAAGAACTGCGAATGCTACTGTAAATTTATTGCGCGGTGCGAACGGCGAAGCTCCTTTCTGTGACGTGCCTTGAGTTTCAAAAATAATTAAGGGCTTGTTTAGACCATAAAACTGAACAACTAGCTCTATGAAATACTGAAAGAAATAATGAAAAAAATGGGATGCCTTACAAAATGACTCGTTTGAATGGAAAGTCATTTTTTAAATTAAAACTGATTTGTCTACTTTAAAACCTTTTTTAACATTGTAATACTTTAATAAAATGTGTGATTTTCACAATATTTCTATGTTCATTAGGTAGGTATAGACCCAGTATGTTAGAATAACAAACTGTTTTTAATTTTGGTACAAAACGAATCGGTCGGATAATGTCGCATACATACGCTCATTATAAGATAACGATGTTTATAATAATTTTTATGCAAAACGAATCTGTCAAATAAGTTACTATTTTATAACATGACGATAACCCTTTTACCAATTTGTCTAGTAAGTTCGTTTTCCTTCTGCCCTTGAACTTAAAATCTGCTTTATAATATGGCTATGAGAAGGCAAAATATTAAAAATAGGTAGAAACAATATTTTAAACCTTCACAATACACTGAACTTTTAATTAAATGTTTTTCTATGATTGCATTGCAGCATACGACTCAACGTAGTACGGGATAAAAACTACAAATAATTATCAAATACAGTGTGTCCAATGATTAGTATTATTTTTTCTTTAATTCATTTCTTTCAATAAAAAGGTAAGTATCTAAGTATAAACTTTTTTTTCCAATGAGTGTTTTACAACCGGTTGTATTTCTTTTTACATTTAGCTTACCTAAATAGATATTAGCCTTTATTTGAAAAAATTCCCAACTAAGCTAAAGCTTTCATCATGGACCTTGAAAAACTTAAGTCATCAAAGATTTAATATTATTTTTGTATTTAAATTGTTTTCGCTATCTTGAAACATACTGTATTTTTACTTAATGTAATCAGACTTAGGATTACTGACCGTGTAACTTTATGTCATCCTTCAATGTTGCAATCTCGCATAACAGTAGAACATTCAACTGCTTATCAAATTTCTATGTCTATGAACTTTTAAATCAATGAATTATTAGTATAAATTCGGAAGATTTGAATACGTAAGTCAGTATTTTAGCAAAAATGAAGACAGTAACACTCATAGCAGTGGTATTAGTGGTGGGAGCATCGGGATTCCTAATTAAGGTCCCTACAGTACCAAAAAGACCTACAACAGGTAAATATTATTCCTTACACGTTTTTCTCTTTCATAAACCGGAAACTCTATGAGTAGGAAGGAGTCACAAAAAAAAACCAATGCATCTATGATGCAATTAAATTTCACATGGGCATTTTTACATTTAATAAAAGTCTCAATACATTTCTTGTTTTACAGTCTATACTTTTTCGAGCCATACATATTATGTATTGTATAGAGCTTTCAGATATAATTTTAAAAATAAAAATCAAATAAATTATTTAGAATAAAAAAATAAATTTATTATACTTAGATGTTATGTGTACAGTTTCAGGATCTTCTGGATATGTTCATCTTCAGAAGCTGATACTGCCTCTGTTCGAAAATGTTTGTGAAGAGAGCGTCAATCCAATCATTATTAGACTGGCAGAGGAATTTAACAGTGGCTCTTCTGATGGCATTTATTTGGTAAGTTACACCTATTTATGTGTACTAAATTATTATAAATGCGAAAGGGTGTTTATTTAATTTTTATTCTTTCACGTCGCACCACTAGATAGATTGCGGAATGATATTGAACACCATGTAGGTTTAGGTTCTGGAATATAAGTAAAAGGCTCATTTTCACTACGGGAAAACATTTCATTCCCACAGAAAAACTCTACTTACATTAAGGCCCGTATTTATAATCAGCTCTCAAGAGTGACAGCGAGTTTGAGTCCGTATCAGAAATGTCATTTCAGGAGCCGTATTTTTGAACCACTCGAACTCCAATGCGCATACGAAAGGGCAACTTTCGCATGCGATTTTCATACAAATTGCCATGCGAAAGTTGCTCTTTCGCATGCGAATTCAATTCGAGCGGTTCAAAAATACGGCTCCTGTACAAAACAATCTGTCAAATCCATACTTAATATTGCTCTCAATCTTGAGATCGCTTTATAAATACGAGCCTAAGAAGTAAAAAAAAATAAGTACTGAATACGGTGAATTAATTTTAATTTTATTGTTATACTATACATTTTTCAATTTTCTTTCAGAAACCTGAAGTTGTTACAAAATTCCAGCAACTAAAATCAGATGGATTGTTGGCTAAAGGGGAAATATTCACAGATTACGACCCAGATCATATCAATCAATTACTAGTAATATACGAACTATTTTACTATGCTAATGACTTCGACACATTCTACAAATCTGCTGCATGGGCGAGACAAAATGTCAATTGTGGACTCTTCGTTAGAGCTATTTATTTAGCAATAATGAACAGACGAGACACTGAACAATTATTCGTCCCAGCTCCGTTTGAATTGCTACCTAACTATTTTATTTCGAAAGATGTTATAGGCAAAGCCTCAGCTTTGTTAGCTGGAGAAGAAGTGGTTTTGTCTGATGACGTTCGGGATGAAGGCAATTCTTACATACTCGATGCTAACTATACAGCTGACATCATCGATAATAATTATGAGTCAAAACTAGCTTATTTCCATGAAGATACGAGTTTAAATACTTATTACTTTTTACAAAAGCTTAAAAGATCACCATGGTTTACTAGCGCTACAAGCACAGTGAGTGGAGAGCATCTATATCACATGATGAAACATCTAGCAGCAAGATACAGTCTGGAAAGATACGCAAACGGATTTCCTGATGTAGAAAATAGCAATTTAGATGAGTTAACAGCAGCTCCATATGATCCAATGCTTATTTATTCAAATGGATGTGATTTTGGATTTAGAACTACGACAAAAGAGTTATCAGATGTCAAAAATCTGCAAATGCTTCAAACTATTGAAAATAACATTGCATCAGTAGTTACGCACCTGGTAAGTTTAAATTAAAATTATGTTATCAAATTAAAATATACATTTATCTATATTAGCCTTACTTAGGGCCGCAATTATAGTCGAGACTCAGAACCGCACTTGGGAGTCGATCAAGCAAGTTTAAATTAAACTTTTACTCAGAACTTGAGTAGCTTGTTAATTTATAAACGCAATCGCACTCAAATCAGGTCCGATTACGTAGTTCGAGTTCATGAGTTTGACTTGCCGCGGCTGAAAGTGACTCAACCAATCAGCGACCAGCGCCTGCCGGCGAGTGATTTGGTTGGTGGAATTTGGTAATGGTGGATTTTGATTTTGACATTTTTGACAACTAACATACCCCAACATACAAACAAAATTTTATCATAAAAGTATGTAATTTTATTTATATTATTAGCGCTGTGGCTGTAGCGCTTCATCAGTGGCGGCCACAGATTACCCAGTAACTATAGGTACCTACTTAGCGGCCCGCTCATCACGCTTGCTTTTACCTTTTACGGTGAATGCGGTGTCCCGGCCGGTGCTGTGCATCTTTTAAAGGTAAAGAGTTAACATTACTACGTTTTTAAACTGTCTTCTCCCCTTCTCTCACCCACGTCTAGAATATTTTCAAGGAGGCATAGTGACCGCCCAGTATGCAAGTAGCCCCTGTCACCCTGTCCTATTCTATACATAATCACCTGTATAATAACCCTCAGAACTTGTCAGACGTGGCAGAATTTACCTTTATTTAGGTCGTTTTTGCTCTGCCTACCCCGTTAGGGATAAAGGCGTGATTTTATGTATGTATGTATGTATGATTCAGGTTATTAAAGGTATAAGTAGCAATTTTGACAAACAAACTTACTTTCATTCAAAGATAACATAGACCAATGTTTTATAATGTTCCAGGTATGGAGTGAGGACTGGTTTAAGGTCAATTCTTCATGAAACCACTCGCTAAATGCAGAACTAAACTGAAGGGAACAAACTATCGGCTCCAATGAATCAGAAATAAATAAAACTATGCGGAACATAATTAACTTCTGAAAGAAAATAAAACAACAGGTAGGTACCTACCTACTTCTAGTGTAAAAAAAATTGTGGTGTCTTGTATTCTGTAGTAGGTATATATTCAATATAAATTATAACCGCATCTGTGTTCTAGTGGTGTGAGCCTTGGGTTCACCCGTGTAGATTGTGGGCTCGATGCCCACTTTGTGAGATTTTGCACAGTTTGGTGAGGACAATCCAGCCTGAATCACTTTATCATAAATCAAGAAAAAGGATTCTGTGTGTCAGAGGACACATTAAGCCTCTAAATTACCCTAAAAACTTCACATGTTTCTCCAAGTGGTGTAAGAGGGCAATTCAACCATCTATTACTATTACACAGTTCTTTGGACTTTGTTGCATGTACTAAATGAAAAACTATTCTCTAGGTAGATAAAATATAATTTTATTATTATTTAATAATAGTCCAGCAGCAGAATTGCTGATGTGGCTATATCCGTAGCTTGTGTGTGCGCTTATATTTAATTTAAGTCCATTATTTATGATTCACTTAAAAGTCCTTCACATTGTATTTTATTGTTCACTTTAAAATGTTGTTATTATTTAACCACTTGTCAAGTCTATTTTTAAAAGTGTTTGTGGAGGGAGCATTGACAATTTCTTGAGGGAGACTGTTCCAAGTATAAATGACTCTGTTGTTGAGGGTGTGGTAGCCAACATTTGTATTGGATCTTGTCCTTGCAAGTTGTGCATTATTCTTATGCCTACTTTTATGTACAGTGCTCTTATTTATAATTTGTTTCTGCTTTTCAGATTATAATTGAAGAACAAGGGGCTTGCTGACGGGCTTACTGAAACTTACACATTAATATTCTGGACTTCACAGCAAATTAATGTCATACGATTAGTAATAATGTAAAGTATCCTTTCACCGTTTACTATGAAAGAAGTACTTTTTAATTGTGACTATGACTTGACTACTGTTCCCACTGGGTCACAACCCGGCGCCGCGAGGAGGCGCATGGTGCAACCGAGAGTGACCCGTTGAGCGTACCGGCTGCGCGCAAAACCCTGCCAGACCTGCGCAGCCGCAGAGCTACAGTTCACCGCCGCCGCCGGCAGCTCCATCTCCACCTTGGGATCTTTGGTTACGGAGAGTATAAGTTACTTAGAGTCAGTGCCCGCACAGTTGATCCAGAACCGAGCATCCAGACCAGATAACGAGCCTGCCAGCCAGCAACCGAGGCAGCCGCGGGCCATACAAGAAAAGAGTATGCTTTCCGAACCCCGGCGCTACATTTCCAGACCCGTTAAGTACCTGTGCATTTAGCAATACAATACAATAGCTTCTCACTCGTAGAATTAATTCAGAACTATGGTTTCTCAAATTAATTACCAATTAATTTACATTCTAAATCCTATGTTAGGATCAAACCCACTCTCCCCCATGAAGCGCTGTGTTCGGAGGTTTATCAAACCTAAGTGAGGGGGGAGCGCTATCTTGGATCACAGTGACTTTGCTGGTAGAGAATAACAACTCAATTCAATTCTCTCCCGCCACCAATCCTGATAGATCCTGGAGCATAGCGAGTGTGAGGGGTGCCCAGCCAGGCCATAGGCCACCAGGCGTAGGAACGCCTGTAGGAATAGTGAATAGATCCTAGACTTACAAAACATCTCACAGCAATTAATATTGCTTATTTCCTACCGGTAGCGCACCACTTTGGGTTTCCCTTGCTCAATATCCTGTATCCGCTTGCACTGTGTAAAGGTACTGCTAGCTGCCGGGCCGGGGCCCGAGAGGGTTGTATCCTGATATTTATTCTCACACCTGCCTACCCTATATCGGTAACCCACCCGATTGTCGCCTGGAAGAGAAAGCGCCTGACAGAAACGTTAACGCAACGTTCCCGCACGCCCGCGTTTGCTATTATCATTGATGCTGAATCTCTGTCCCGAGGCAGACTTTAGTTAGAGCCTGTCAGGGTTACATTATCATCGACATCGCTGCCACCATCACCCAATTTGCATTGCACCGCTAGCTGATACCTATCACGCTCACCTGCTTGGATCCGTGTGTGTATGCTTATTTCATTGCACTCGCACAATCACTGTCTGCCGGCATAAAAACTCATCTGTCTGCGTTGCAAACCTGTCCAGTCCGTAGCCCAGGAAGGCCGGGAATCCAGGGGGACCCATCCAGGTTCGAATTGACCTGCCACCACGCATCGTCCAGCGCACACCGTCATAACTAGTCGCTTTCATTTTCATTAACCAAATCCTCTCTCTGCCCTAGCATCCTCGCATCGCTACTCCGGGACGCCGAGCTGCCAGGGAACCTGCCATGCTAAGGAACACGGTTGTCCGATACCCGCCATCCAGGTCCACGCACCTTGCGTCCATCACCGATTAGTATATAGATTAGGATTAAGTTTAGGATTATTGTTACATGGGTTGTGTATTTTGTTGACTATGAATCACCAAGAATATATGATTGTAAACTTTGTATACTGTTTGTTTTCACCCCCAAACATGCCTCCAGCTAAATTCGAGTCTCTAACTCACACATTTTAATATGTAGGTAGGTACCAATAGCCATGCTGTTGCTGCTGCACTCTTCCATGCTGGACTGGGAGTGATAGAAAGACACATGTGCCAGCTGCATCAACTCCCGGGCATGCTGTAAAAACCAGCTAAGGGATTCGAGGGTTTCAGTGTATTGCAATTTTAGGCGATGCGATGGGCTGACAACCCGTCACTATAGCAATATGTATAGGTACACATCATCTGTAAACCCTCAAACTTGTCAGACGTGGTGAAACGACCTTTGTTTAGATCGCTTTCGCTCTGCCTACCCCATTAGGGATGAAGGCGTGATTTTATGTAGTATGTAATAGTAGCCATAGCCGGGCAACTATACCTATTACATAATAATAAAATTATTGTATGTTTTGTTTATTATAAAATAAGAATCAATAAACCTTTAATTATTAAAGGTTATTGATTCTTATTTTATAATAATAATAAAAATAAACAATTAATAATGAAAATAAACAAAACATACAATAATTTTAGGCGATAGAATAGGTATAATAATGTAGGTACCTACCTACAATTAATATGTAACATATTAATTAAAATAAACAAACTATCAAGCAGCGATTACATTACCCGGCCGATCGGGCCCGATTTGATATACATTGCTGCTTAGCTTCAGTAGTTTTTCAAGTAAGACTCTTGCACAAGTAATGTAATGTCAAAACGGGCCCGATCGGCAGGGTAATGTAATCCCTGCTTTAGGTATGCAGCAATTTTTTTTGCAACATAACTTTAGGGCTCCTACACACTATGCCGCCGGTAAACCATTATTTTCGAGATGTAGGTAGGTAACCAAATAACCAAAAAATGGGACCTTCTTTGTGTCCCCCCTCCCCCTCCCCCCGGTCGGACCTCGGAGGGGTCCGGACTTTTAGTGTGTACCTATACCTCCTAACTAGTCCAGAGTTCCGAAGTCAAAATTCCTGCTTCTGCCATTTCCCTCTAGATTTCCATATGAGCATTCATTTACCGATCTATAAGTATTATTTTATTAGTGTGAACATGTCCATGTGATGATGTCAAATAAATATAATATATTACTGTCAATAATATAATGTACCTATTGTTTATAAAAATACATAAACAGCAAGTTCATAAGTATAATGTTATTTTAATCATCTAATTTGTAGATGTTGAGTGCCTAACATACCCACCTATTCTATTATTTTATGTACCTATTGTAGTTGTTACCGGCAATCTGTATAATACAGGCATTATAATAATATCATGGATAATATATAATGCCTACACTATGTATAGAATAGAATGCTTTAGGCCGATAGGCAATGTGAGAAATATCTACCTAACTAATTTTAAACTATAAAATAATGTCATGTTAATGTAAGGTATGGGGCATGTACTCAGAAAAAAGAAATTTTATTTTATATATTTATTTAAAATTCTTACAAAACGGCTTCGAGGCAGACCATCAGATAAGTTGTTTGATGCAGATGGTCCTTCTACTTCTGTATCTGCCGGAATGGCTGTTTCTTGTACAAACTGATTGTCTGGCCCTGGGATTAAGTAGGTTAATGGTTGCTTCTTCCTCTAAAATCAAATGTGATTGAATTCCCATTTTTCAGTAAAATTTTCAAATTTTTGGGAAGAAAATTGTGGTTCATTGTCAGTTCTTAGGCTCTTACACCTTTTACCATGTCTTGCCATAATGTTTTTCAAATGTAATGGCTGATAATGATGTCAAGCTCAGTGTAATAACTTCTGGATAGTTGAACAGTAGGTATAATATCTCTTACAACTAAGTATTCATTTCCTTTGTAGGTACATAAATCAGCTGCTACATTTCTCAAGGACATTGTGGAACTTTTCCTGGTATAATCGGTTCAGGTTGTTGTGCAGTAGACTTGATGCATGTCTCACAGGTTCTCTGTCTATGTTTTAATGTCCAGTTCTATAGACGGCAACGCTGCCCATAAGGTATACAAAGAAGTGAGTTTACTTGTGTTTTAGATGGTATGTGCTTGAGTTTACTAGCCTCTGGGTACCTACTGTTCAAAACGTGTTATCCATGCTGTCTACTCGCTTCCCATGACACTGAATTGCTGTAGAGGTGGTGTGGAGATGCCGGGTAAAATGCGAGACAACACATTAGCATCCATGGATTGAGGTTAGGTACTGTTTCTGTTGCTGGTTGCTTTGCTCAAGTAACCTGATGTCCTGTTGCTGTTGTTCGAGTCGATTTCTTCCGCCATTCTGGCTTCTTCTGGGTGGGTTTTTGAGGAATCTTCAATAATAAAATAACGTCCGGCATTCTAAGACAACCTGTCAAATTACGATTAGTGATGGGGTAATGTTCACACTAGTGCTGTGCCTAAACAAGCTGTAAGAAAAACTCTAGTATGAAGCCTGAACAAATCAAAATGGCGCATAACTTTGCAAAACATATGGCATATCAGCACTTAAGTCAACTCCAGACCACAATTAACTGATACGTGACTAGCGACCCATCCTGAGTGCGCGCTCGCGTTCCAAATTTGAATTATCATGTTTATAAATTAGGAGCGACTCGGATGAAGTCTGAGTCGTGATAGCGTACATAAGTAGGAACTAAAAATTAGACTGAGTAAGACAGGCGACTTAAAACTGTACATAAAACTAGTATCAAATTTGAGTGACTTTTATAAATACAAGCATATGTGTCTTATATTTTATGTAGATGTATTGTCTTTCAATTGCGGGTTTGCCATATTAAGCGTCTGTTGGCATAGAAAACCTGTAATTACGCACAAACAAGCACCAATCTGTACGCGAAATTAAAAGTATAGCTCAACTGCAATAATGTGTATGTCAGCCATAGAGTGATTATGATATTTTTACATTTTGATTTTGATATTTTGAATCTAAGCATGACAAAGAATTTGTTATTTAGAATATGCATAGTTACGTATAAATAATGAAAATAAAGAAAGAATAAATTCACCTCTGACAGGTTTTGAACCTGTGACATTTTGAATTGCGAAATAAGTTAGGTATCATTGTGAGTTCAAAAACCTCAAAGTATCATAGGCTCGTATTTATAAAGCGATCTCAAGATTGAGAGCAATATTAAGTATGGATTTGACAGATCGTTTTGTACTGAAGTGACATTTCCGATACGAACTCAAACTTGCTGTCACTCTTGAGAGCTGATTATAAATACGGGCCATAGTTACGTGTTTAAACAAAGTATTTCGTAGGTATTTTTTTAAAGTGTGATTGACTTCACCTCGCATTTTTTATTAAGTATTCTAGTAATAGATTATTTTGAAAATAACTGAAATTTCAGAAACCAATTTCAGGTTTAACGAGTTCCTTTTTCAAACAGTAAAACCTTTCTTTTGCCGACTTTATTCCTACACTGTCGTGTAGTTTTATTCCTACCCGCCTTAATGATTATAGCGCCCATATTCTGGGTTCTGACACTAAACTGCTCGTTACAAGGAACCCTAAAGTATTTTACTTCTTCTAGAGAAAATGTGGGTACATTAGTAGAATTGAGAAGCGCTTTTTTTCTTTTCTTTTGTGTGAGGACTCAGAAAACTTTACAAGGCGATTCTATTTTGTAATCGAAAAAACTAAGTATGCTTTTGAGGTTTGAAGAGCCTATTTTGACTACTAGATTTTGAAAAAGTAGCTCAATGGGCGTTTTTCCACTAGACGGCACGTCAACGGCAACGGCGACGGCACGGTACCGTCGACGATATCGTAGGTGAGATAATGTATGAAAATCAATGAAATTATAAATGACACGCTTTTCCACTTGCCGGCACGGCACCGTCACGGCATGTCATCGATTCCCATAGATATTGGTGTTAATTCAGGACGCACTATTACTAATTCTAATTCTTAGTAGCGCTGTCACTTTCTTAAATTTGACATAAGAACAGGATAGCAAACAAACACGTGACTTTGACATTCTTAATTTGACGTACGGCGCTTTAAATAAGGAATGACCATAGAGTGTGCTCACTAATTTTACTTAATTTAAGCAGTCTTATGTCAGATAAGAAATGTCAAACTCACGTATTTGTTTGCTATCCTGTTCTTATGTCAAAGTTAAGAAAGTGACAGCGCTACTAAGAATTAGAATTAGTAACTGGACGGCGTGAATTGAGGCCATTGTCACGTAATCGTCGCCGTGCCGTCGCCGTTGCCGTTGACGTGCCGTCTAGTGGAAAAGCGCCCATTATTAGGTACTCAGGGTCAACATAGCTTTCTAATAGTGGTTATTCTTATAGATCCAGTAGTTTTTGAGTTTATCCGTTACAAACATACGTAAAGAAATACAAAACTTTCCTCTTTGTAATATAAGTTTGTATGATTAGTATACATTAATTTATCTTAAGATTAATGTTATTTTATTATATTAAAGACAGGACTGGGTGATGCTTCTTTCTTAGCGAGTGGATTTTCGAGTCGAACAACGACCCGATAAACCCTGGTGTCAGAGTGTTCAAACCGCCTAGTAGCACAGCTATAGGCCTCTGACATGGTTTCAGTAACGACCACTATCAAAGACAGCGACCGGGACCGACGGCTTAACGTGCCCTCCGAAGCACGGAATCCTTTTTCTTTTCGGACAATCAGGTGATTCAGCCTGCAATGTCCTAACCAAACTGGGGAAAACCTCACAAAGTGATAAATTGACAAATATCAACTTTGTATTCCCCCCCTGGGAATCGAACCCAGGACCTCCGGATCGTAAGCCCACGGCTTAGACCACTAGACCACAGAGGCAGTGGGTGATGCTGTTCAGACAGAGCACCACATGCCTTTTATTTCTCTAAAATATCTGAACTAATATGTCTCTGTTTCGTGTTATTTAATTACAAAACACTGCTCTCGTTTCGCAGTTCTTCAGACAAGCTTTGAATTTAATGCTTTTCTAAGATAAAGACTCCACAAAGCAGCCGCAGGGTTAAAACTTGCTCCCAATGTGTCTAAGTAATAACACCTCAGCTTATCCTTAACACTTTGAATGCTGAGCACACACTCAAGATCACAGTCTTTGTGAAAGGTGTTTCGTAGCTTTCTGAGAAATAAATTTTCTGAGTAAGAACTCTTGCTTTTGGCTTATTACGTTTTATTTAAAAGTTGGAGAAACTGTAAAATTCAGATGCCCATTTAGTGATACTGAGATACCATTATGTGTTTAACGTGTGTATAGACATTTTTTTTGTTTAGCTGTCACCATAATTGCTGTAGAAATTATTTGATATTAGCTCTCTTTGTTCTCTATATATTTGATCAGTCCTTTGTATGTTTGGTTAAATAGAAGAATTATTCAAATAGGCCTTCGCATTTTCGTCTCTATTAAACCAAACTTCTATATTTTGGAAACTGACTGTGTTTTTATTTTACTTACACAATTAATTAAGGAAAAACTTCATATATTTTTGTAGTTTAGCTAATTTCTATATTTCATTTATTAAAAGTTATCATACAAAAATTGCAAATAGGTAAAAGCTACGTCACGTCCTGACGTCTCACAAACCTGAATATAAAGAGATTTTCCTGAACAATTTGTGTTAATAAAACAATAACATTGTCAATTCCCAAAATATAGAAGTTTCTGACTACATACTAAAACAAGTGCCTAGTATGTAAGATGTTAACACACTAGGCTGTTGAACGCCACACCTACTCACCTACTCCAAAAGTAAATCAGTATAATCCTGAAGCCTTTGTGTCTGATACTCCAAATCCGGATTAGGTCCAATGTATAAGTTCACACCTCTGTCAAAGATTATTTAAGGTTTTATCCAATAACGTAAAAGACTCAGACGAAAATTTTATGTGGCTTAAGATTTACGATAAAATATTTTTATTTGTTATACAAAAGGTAAATAAAGACATTACAAAGAAACAATAATTACAGTCTTCTTATTTTCAAAACATTTTTAACAAATAAAAAGCAAACTTTGATATCTATCTTGAAAACTAAAATGACACGTTTTTTTTATAAATTGGTACATCAATATAATATTTTTTTAACGAATATTACATTTACCTCTAGTAATAATGAAATTCTGATATTGAGAAGTACCACCAATACTCGTTACAACTCGTAGACAATGCTACGAAGCCTACGCCGTAGCAAAACCGTAGAGTATCGCCTAAGGTCGTGGGTTCAAATCCCTCCTCAGCAAATTTTTGGTTTCTTTATTTATTTATTTATTTATGTTAGATGTTTTAAACAATATTTATTCTATACCTACCTATGCGGGCGTTGTGGGAGCATCATAGCAACATATTCAAAATTGTAGAGTTTCGGTGTAGACCAAACATGCAGGCCTAAAACGTGGTGACGTAATCAACACCTTTCCAACTTCGGGAGTTCACGTCTCTACGGCTAATAATATTTAATCTGTGCTGCTGCGGGCCTGATGGGGCTTAGCAACTGTTAATCGCTAATCCGCGAAACCTCTCTAGCAGGGTTGCCAACGTGTGGGGAAGTTTTGGGGAGAGCACAACGTGGGGAAAATGCGGGGATTCAAGGAATTTCTAGTTTATACCTAGAATTATACTAGTAATACAATAAAAGTTACTTAGTCTGAAAACATGGCTTTGAATACTTAGTCTAGTTTTTTAAATAAATACAATTATTTCAGTCTAAATTTGAAATATTTTCTTTCAGAAAAGTTGTAGGAAATATGTGAGGATTTTTGTGACAGATTTTGGGGAATCCAGATGAAAGGTGTTGGCAACACTGCTCTCCAGTTTACATTAAACTCGGTTAAACTTCGAGATTACTGTCAGATTCTCCAACTCCAAAGTTTAATAGGTTTCATTGAAAACGTGGAATCTTACGAATTCTTTCATTTGAGCGATTCGAATATTATTGTACCTATATTATGTTACATTTGCATTCATTAGTTTATCTTCACTCATACACTATGGAGCCTTTTAGTGTTGTACTTCTTCCCTTGGAAAGGAAAGTAAACCAGTCGTACTTATAGTGCGACTATAGATGCTTTAATAGAATTTAACATAGTCTGGGGTGAAGACCAAGAGATCTAAGATCCGGGATCTTGGATCCGAAATCCAGCATCCGAGATCTGGCATCCGAAATTCGGGATCCGAGATCTGTATGTGATATCTGGCATCCCAGATCCAGAAAATATTTAATGCATAGCCACTCTAAGTATTTTGTATGGATTGTTAATTTTTTTTTATTCCGATATGATTTGTTTCTTGGTTTTTTGACAGTTGTTTCTTGGTTTATGAGCCCAATGATAAAATTTAAAAATAACTTTGTTTCAGCTTTTATATAAAAGTTGTGTACCTATTCATTTTATTTGCATAGATCGCGTAAAATGTAAGTCAAATAATAAAGTGAAGCTGTGACATTGAAATTAGGACTCAAGAGCCACATCGCAGATAATCAAATATACATACGGGCTTAAAACATGACTTTATAGTATCTTTAACAAGCTTTAGGTTCTCATAAAAGATCCCTATTTTTTGAGAACCTCTTTTATGTTTCAAGCCATGTTTTCAGATTTTCCTGTAACTTCAGAATCGTGCCTCGGCGTACAGTTAACATCAACTGGATACTTTGTAAAAGATAAACGGCTCCCTAAGGCATTTTATACAGCTATAATACAGCTATATAGCTTTATAAATACTCCACCAGAGTTATCTCCGTTTGAAAGCCTTTTAGATGTATTGTAGCGCTTATATAGAATTCGACGGGTATTAATTCAAAATTTTGATGGTACTATACAATAACTTTGCGCAATAAATTAAGTTTTACTAATATTAAGATTAAATTTAATTAAGGTTAAAATAAATAATATGCTTTAAAACTCGAAAATCTATAAAATCGTGGCTGGGTAGGCAGAGCTTCTGCTGACTGCTGAGGATGCTTCTTTAAAAGAGAGATTTAAGCTTCGTTACAGAAAGGACTTGATGACGATGAGCTACTTTTCTATTTAGATTCCGCCAAGTCGAATAAGTAAGCAGGCACGGCCGTAGCATCCGTTTCTCGAACCATTTCAGAGTACTTTTGATCCCCTGATACTTTACTATAATGGGTGTAATAGGTTGCTCAGTCAATGAAACTGAACAACTTTCACCAGGAAATTATTGTATAAAATGATTCTTTATGGATTTTCCATACAAACTGTCTGATCTAGGTGGACTTTAGAATGGGAAAATAAAAATAAAACTAATATAATTCCTGGAGTAAAATGTTCAGTATCTTTGACTGAGCAACCTCTATCAGTTTCTGGTACGCTGTCCACCCCGGATACTTAAGAGCAGTAGCTAAGCACCCACCAAAGTCAGGTTTTAATATTAAAAATCGGTTTGTCCTTGACTCTAAATACCTATACATGGTAAGGGATGACAGTGACAGAGTCGACGATGAAGCGAGCTCACTCAGAAGATGCCTCTCATTGCACTTTACTCGTGAACACAGCAAGCTGCGTTGTATCGGTTATTATTACGCCAGATCCCTCCTAGTATCATAATTGGGAAGGTTTGAACAACGCCATCAGCTATTGTTTATCTCGAGAGTTCATTATTTTCACAAACATACACATTGGGATGAAACTGATATAAAATAAAATGCCAAATTAAAATTTTTTTTTGCCTCGTTTTGGCAGTAAACTTGATGTTGATATAAATTTTATGAATATTATTATGTGTGTACTGACAACATTTTATGCTTCCTATCGTAAGGTCGTAGTAATGTCGTATAACAGCTGTATAATATCACACTTCATGCTGAATAACGACCGATTGTTGTCTATGGTGTACTTACTTTGTTTATGGTATAATTTTCTTTTATTTATGAACGGACATGTTAAACGATTACATATCACAAAAAAAATAATTGTTGATTAAGAATTATTTCCATCAAATAAATCTAATTTGATTAACACGAAATCCACGCGACAAAAAGAAAAAGAAGAATCTAATTTAGGTTTTTAATTGATAAAAAAGTTGTAATTAAATAAAAAGACAAAATTTTATAATTATAACAATATTGAAAATTAATTAATAACGTACGTAACTGTGGGCTACAGACGAAATATTTGTTTGATAAATTGTATAAACATAGAAAAACAGTCCAAATTCAGAACAAACAAATATACGTATTTAAAAAAGGTTGTGTGCTCATGATTAACCTAACAACAAGCCATAATATGAGGGCTTTCCGAGTAAGGGTATTTTATTAGCTCTTTTTTTCCTAAACATTGTTTTAATTTGGGCTTTATTTATTTTGCTTATTCGATTAAGCATATTGAGCTTCGTAACCTTCATCAAAATTATATCACAATTAAATCCTAAAACAGTAACCATTATAAAAAAACACACAACCTACAACCAGTCACTCAGGATCTCTAATTCCAACATAGAAGCCTATTACTAAGTATCTACTTTAGCTGGTTAGTTAAAAACATACAAAATCTAATTAAGGCCCCATGTTTGTATGAAACAGTTAGCTCTAGGTTATCTCAACAGGGAGGTGAGAAGGCAAACGCTTTTGAATAAAGAATGTTTTTATGAAAAGGAATAATGCAGTTAGCTTTATGCGCTTTTGCAAGCTTTTAAAAAGCTTCAAGAGTGTAAAATATTGCTTTAAGATTGTGACTTAGCTTTAAAATGTGTAAGGGAAAGCTTTCTGCAAACTGAAAACGTTTGTTCATGCAACAAAAATTAACCACAAAGAAAAATAAGATGCAAAAAAATAATTAGGCCCAGTTTCAGTGGGCTCAAATCTCGCGAATTTTACTACTGTTTTAATAAAAAACATCGACTAAATTTACGATTGTTTAGCATCAAATTTGTTTGATCTTCTTCTTCTTTCGAGTCAATGGTAAAAGACAAATTATATTTCATCCGCCCAAAACTTTGCCACTCTCACGGCTCTATCTGTAGCAGACATAAGGTCTTCTCGCGTGCAGGTGTCGGGGCACGCAGGGCAACTTATGAGGTGTGCCGTGGTCTGCGGGGAGATACCACACCTACAGGTAAGAAGATTAGGTATCCACAAAAGGTAAACACAAAATTTTGTCGTAATATTATTATTTGTATAGCAATCCTTTATAATAGTTACAATTCACCTTATAGGTATGAGACGACAAAATAAAAAATAAAAAATTATATTACAAATACCTAAAGCTTTTATTTTTGAATCGAAAATTACCAGTGCATTTCAAATTCGTCTTTTAGGCTCGTATTTATAAAGCGATCTCAAGATTGAGAGCAATATTAAGTATGAATTTGACGGATCATTTTGTACTGAAATGACATTTCTGATACAAACTCAAACTCGCTGTGATTCTTGAGAGCTGATTATAAATACGGGCCTTATTAAACTAATAAGCGGACAAAATATGCATGTCTCACTTAAGTTTAAATTGTTTCATCTTATATTGAAGCAAATACAAAGAGAAAGGACACACAACGAAAAAGAAAAATAAATACGTTTCTTTTTACGTTACTATTTTACCATGGAGATATTGTTAAAAATAAAAGAATCTCTTTATTGTTGTTAAAAAGGTTCCATTTCTTTCTGTACAGTTTTAAATATTGTCAAGTTCGTGGAAGTGGAAAATAGAAAAATAAACTTTTTCGTTTTCTTTTGTAAAGACAAGCTGTGCAGTATGTATAAATGCCTACGTTTTCTCAGTTTACCAAAGTGCAAAAGATTTCTACCTATGGAGCTATATCTTTCAGGCCTTCATTTATAATCAGCTCTCAAGAGTGACAGCGAGTTTGAGTTCGTATCAGAAATGTCATTTCAGTACAAAACG
The DNA here is from genome assembly GCA_029255725.1 of Scrobipalpa atriplicella. Classification (NCBI taxonomy): domain Eukaryota; kingdom Metazoa; phylum Arthropoda; class Insecta; order Lepidoptera; family Gelechiidae; genus Scrobipalpa; species Scrobipalpa atriplicella. The sequence goes on from JARACY010000019.1 coordinate 51,029, forward strand.
ACCTGTCAAATCCATACTTAATATTGCTCTCAATCTTGAGATCGCTTTATGTATACGATCCTAAAACATCTACAAACATAAAATAGTAAGAAAAGCTCATAATGAAGTTTTTACCATGTGTTTGTATTATCATGTTTTTTTTCTATTTTAACAGGCCAAATCTTCCAAAGAAATAAGGAAGCATTTTTTCGTCCACTCACTTAGAGAGAAAGCCACCATGACCTGCCCTCATCATGGCACGCCATCTTCCATAAAAAAAATACTTTCAAAAAACGTGACGAACTCAAAAATTCTGACTATCTGTACTCCTTACACAGTGGGTCATAAAACCGAATGGGGCACGTAAACTGGATTTTTACGACCTTCTGTAAGAGCATCCTGTGTATACTGTGGTTTTTAATATTACATTCTTTGTGTCACGAATATGTTGTAAAGGAGATGTGTTTGTTGTAGGATATTGGGTTAGGCACTTTCACGTCTCGCCCTCTGTTTGGATATGCTACTTTTCAAGTGAATAAGGTAGTTTTCTGGATATAAATTTCGTATATTTATGGCGTTATTTTAGACAAAAAGTATTTAGGGTGGCTTCGCTACTATTCAATTTAGAAACAGCAAGTTTATTAAGCCATATCTATATGCGGTTAAAAAAAACACATATTTCTAGGTTCTTCTTTTTGTACCACGATTTCAATCCTTTTGTTTTATTCCCTTTATGAAATCACAATCAAATCCTGTTGTGGTTTCCTTTGAACAAGTCTATGCCCACTCCAGATATTGAACGCAGTCGCGAGGGAATAACCTCGGTTTCACCACTGATCTAAATTAGGGTAGACAACGCAATCTCTTTAAACATAATGAAAGCACGCTTGTAACTACGTCAGTACCTAAAAGTAAGTATCTTCATTTAGTTGTCCACCTGTATTTCAGAATTTTCACACACTGACTGACACGTAGAGCCACAGTAAAGAGTGAAAAACATACCAAACGAACGTACCTACCGGCTTTAGTTAGTCAGATGCAACTCAGGCTATTTTCTTTCATTTCCCTATATTGACCCTAAACTTATGCCCCATGCAAGACCCTTCAATCCTTGAAAATTACTTCAATTTAGTGTAGTTTCTAAGGTTTAAGCATGGAGTAATATAATATACTACGTACAAGTTTAAGCTATACGCCAGCCAAAAGGCTACTGATGTAACCGCGTTCTGGGCATCAAGAATTTAAATTTGCTGAAGAAGAAGAAGAAGAGGTATTTCGGCTTGCGGTATCTACTTTAATTTATGTCTGTGTACTTCACCCGGGGGCAAGGGCACTCAATATACAGATACTGGCTAATTTCATTATATTGTATTGAGGGAGATAATTGCCCATCTTGAGACCAGCAGACAATGGGGCCATTACTGGTTAAGATTGAGGAAACAAACCACAATGGGTAGTATAGAGAAGAGAAGTACTTGAAGGTGAATGAGGTTAAACAAAAATCTATTTCGTGAAATTGAATTACGTATTTGGATAATATACGTAGAAACTTAGCCTTTACTAATATTATAATTAGGTACACAAAGTCACGCCTTTATCCCTTACGGGGTAGACAGAGCGTAAAACCCCTCGTTAAAGGCGCCTTCGCTACGTCTGACAAAAATTATGGGCTATTTAAGATTGTAGGTCATGTGCCTTGATTACAATACACTGAAACCCTCGAATCTCTTAACTGGTTTTTAAAGCAACGGGCACATTCTATGTTTTTCTACTGCCCCCAGTCCAGCATGGCATAAAACATATTCACAAATAGGTATATACATCTAAAGAAAGCCTCGTTTGCTAAAATGGAATCCGTTGTCCATCCGAACAGATGTTATCTTGGTCCCAAAAAGGGCAACTGAGGCCACATTGTGACACTATATTTGGCTTTAAATGCGGCCCGTTTATGATATATGGGCGATACTAAGCACCTTTTAGGAGGAGAATGGGGTAAGATGAGCTTGGACGGCTGCCAACCTTCGATGAACATGCCACGCAAGGCCCTGTCTACTCTTTCCAACCAGAAACATACACAGATACATACATACAATCACGCCTTCATCCGTGATGGGGAACACAAGGTCGTTCCGCCACGTCTGACAGGTTTTGAGGGTTATTTCAGATGGAACTGTATATTGCTGTAGTGACAGGTTGTCAGCCCATTGCTTAAATTACAATACACTGAAACTCTCGAAATCTTTAGCTGGTTTTAAAGCATGCCCGGGAGGAGATACAGCTGGCACATGCTATGGTTTTCTATCTTAGTCCAGTATGGAAACAACCAGAAAAACGAATGAAAAGTCTATGTGGTCTAATTTTCGGACCTAGAGTTCTGGAGGTTTCCATTCCGATTTCCACGTTAATTATTTCGTAAATCGGTTTCTAAATTGGTTAGGACAATGCTCATAAACATCAAAATGCCTAGCAAAGGACAAGGTTCACTGTAGATAAAATTTAAACTGGGCTCTGGGATTTAAAAAGTAGTAGTAATGTAGAACCTAAAACTTGGCGCGAACGAAGTCGCGGGCAAAAGCTAGTTAACTATAACGTCGTTTAGAACTGTCATTGTGTATAATTTGCTATCTCGTTATTTGTCAAAATTGTGAAAGCGCTATCTTTAAATTAATTAAGGAATGGTACCGTCAGAATCGACGGCATTATCTCAATTGGTTTCTATTAACCGAGGCTAGAAACCCAAATATAATTTAAGCACTTTTTTTTATTTATGGGTCAGTGCACAAAGCCCTACTAGCTCCGATGAACAGGGATGCTGCGTCCGTACCGCGTGTCCGAAATATTAAGAAGTTAGTATGTAGTAATTCAATTTAAAGGGGGTTCCGTTTTTTAGTGCTGACTTAATAGGTGGGTAAGCTGAAGAATTTTAAGTCAGTTTGGCACGGTTGTTCTTGAAATAGATCAGTTTTATATCGGGCGTAATAGAAAAATGCGGATATTTAATTAAAATGCTTCTTCTTCTTAGCGAGTTGATTTTCGAGTCGAATAACGACCCGATAAACCCTGGTGTCAGAGTTTTCAAACCGCCTAGTAGCTCAGCTATAGGCCTCTGACATGGTTTCAGTAACGACTCCACTATTAAAATTATTAAAAGTAAAGTACTCATGGCATTACATGAATTATCGAATCGGCGTTGGGGCCGAGGCGGACAATTTATAAGAAATCTACGTTTGCACAGCGCAGTTTCAAATCTACAGTTGTCGCGGTGTTGCGTACTTCTAAATTTCTATGCAAAATCTGGCAAAAGTGACGGCGCCGTCGTCTGTACAGAGCCAGCAGAGAAAATAAACTATTTTCGTCATATTTCTGTTGTAGCAGTCAGCTATAACCTAAATAACAGTAAAGTTAGGTTCTCAAAGCTCTCTTTTCAAACAACTATGATAACTACTGACTATTTTTCTCTCTTATTTCCGCTGTCATTACAAATCATAGGGTCGTATTTATAAAGCGATCTCAAGATTGAGAGCAATATTAAGTATGGATTTGACAGGCCATTTTGTACTGAAATGACATTTCTGATTCAAACTCAAACTCGCTGTCACTCTTGAGAGCTGATTATAAATACGGGCCATAGATTCTCACTTCAACTCTCGGTTACCCAAATATCATTTATGGCCATAAGTGAAAAATCCTGTGCAGATATGCTTTACATTCCAACATAGCTAACGTGCAAATATCCCGAAATATTTGTACCAATTACATTCCACCAATATTACCTCTGCTTAAACCAACAAGTCCAGCGAACTCACAACGCTTGCAATAAATTCTCATGTAGCAGGCAAACTTTGAATTACTTCTCTATTGAAAATCACCAGAGATCGAACGGTCTGCGATTCGCCCGATTCAGCTCGCAAAAGTTGTTGGTACCATGTTCGAGTTTCAGCTGTGACGCTGTGAGCAGTTTTCTTCCTGCATCTGCCAACTTATGGCATATTTTCCTAGCAGCTTGTGTAAGATTTATTGGCATTAGTTAGGCGGTTTCTTCATTTGGCCGTTTGTCAAAGTATAAGTTTGGTTATCGGGTGTTCGAGATTAATTTTAAAATCAAATACTTAAGACATATTTGGCACTTAAAGTTGTGTTAAAGATTCTGCATGGTTGGCAATACGCAGATGGTGCATCAGATCAAAAACTACGCTGACCGTATTTTAGGTGCATAGCGTGCACGAAGAGTCTAGGTGGCGTGGAGGTGAACACATTTTCTATAGAAACCTTCGTCAGCGCAGTACAGCTTCAAATCAGGATAGGTTTACTGTTTTTATTCTTTTACTAACAATTGGCACGTACATTATTCAAATAAACTTAGCCGTCAATCTAGACTGGCTGAGTGGGTCTTCGGTGACAGCAGGCTCATCCCTCAAGAGAATTAGGCATTTCGGAGTGAATGGGACGAACAGTCTACCATTGTATTAACAGACAAAGACTTGACATATCTTTATGATTGTCTTCATGAAAATAGTAGTTTTTATGCGTACGGTAACAAAAGCTTATCGTACCTTCTAAATTAATAATAATAAGCTTGTATTTATAAAATTATATGAGAATTATGAGATTCATAATCCGACACAAGTATGATTTGAACTCGTACATATGCACTAATACACCGGTTTATGCAAGGTTTATGGTAATACTGGGTGTTAGTGGTAACTACAGGGTGTTAGGATTAATGCTTACTCGCAGGAGGATCGGCTCAGCAGGTGTGTTATAGGCAATGCAAAAAGCATTGGAAATGTGTTGAATGGAACGTTCGGCTATTATATATTGCTGCCTAAGTTCCATCTTAAAATAAAAATATCTTCCAAACCTCTCGATCACTGTAGCATATCTAACAAAATAAGTCCAAAGATTCTTCCTAGAAGACGGGGTCACAATGAAACTTCCGAGGTAACGTACTGTAAAGACAAAGAGTTATCGGCACATTCTGTGCTACCAGGAAAATATATTACTCTGAAGCTGATACTAGAATCGATTTGCAGCTGTGTTTGTATTTAGTTTTTATTTATTTATATATTTCCCTCAAGCCTGATCTGGGCCAAAAGGTAGAGACTCAAAAACCGTGGGGTGATTTCTGTTGCAAGCATAAACTTTGATTTTTGAGTTTTCAGAATGGACTTGGTGCAATCTCATACTTACAAACAAATACATACCTACATTACATACATAAAAACTCTTTTAAACCATTTAAACCATTTATTTTGCCACACAAGAGTTACAATTTTACATTTATTTTTGTTACAATTTTAACTTATTAGCTATCCTAAAGGTATCTTCATAAGCGCCAATAGAAACTGCTGGTCTTGGGTAATATTATTAAAATATTATTGCAGTATTTTTGAGAGTCAGTTTCACTGCATTTTAGCTAAAGAGTAACAAAATATATTGTTGCTGTTCATATTTTGAAGTATCTATAGGTACCACTCACAAACACATGATTAGTTAGTCCCTATGTAGTTCCATGTTGCAGCCACTCCAAGATTCGTGTTCATTAGACGGGGGAGCATTTGGAGAACGAGCCGTGACCCACATACGACGCAAGGGGTATTAATTTACGAGAACAAGCGAATCATTTACATTTTCAGGTTGATTTTCGGGGGAATATGATACAATGATACAACTTCATGTAAATTCGGTACTCGGAGTAGCTACGGTAGTTCGTCGGAAATTATGTGGGTAACTTTGATAGATACACGATAGTACACATAACATAAGTCTCTTTCAGTATTCTCTGTCAGTATTGGGTTGTATGGAATATGTAGCAAATGCGCTCCACAAGTTTCATGCTAAGCGTGAAAAATGAAATTGTTCAGCAGTTAATTTTCCGCGGCTGAGTTACTGATAATTTTGTAAAAACAAGAGCACTCAGACACAAAAAAAAAATTGTGGACTTTTAGGTATTTAGACACGCGGCAGCGTGTCCAGCCAAGTTCAAGCCGAGAACTGGAGGGCCGCACCGTGTGTATATTTACAGGAACCATTTGGAGCCACTTTTTACCCCTTCATAACTCAAAAACTATGAAACATATACACACCAAATTGGGTTTATATAATGAGACCCCCAATATAAACAAGTAACTTAAATTTCATAAGCATAGCTTAAACGGTTAGATAGATATTGAGGTCAAAATATCGTCATTTTTATGATTGACTGACTGACTGACTGACTGACATATAGATCAAAAACCTAACCCACTTCCAGATGACCTACAAAGTTCAAATTTTGTATGATGACAGATTATAATGATATAAGTATGGAAAAAATCGAAAAAATAAAAAAAAACATTTATTTGAACCCCCTCCCATACATTTCTATTTTCTTTACCAACAATAGTTCCTTTTAAAACCGCTAGATGGCGCTAGTAGGTTTTTAAAACTCGCTATCGTTGTGATTTCGGCAATGGTGAGAAAATCACTTCAAGTACCGTTTTCAATGGAAAATCGTCCAACAAATTGTAAGTTTAATGTAAAATTGTCTTGTTCTTGTCGTTATTTCGTTTAATTGAAATTCGTGTCTATTCTATTCGGTCCGGTCTCTCATTGGTGATAGTGGGATTTGTTTGTCTTGTCCTTGTGTTGTGTCTATTGGATAGGTTTGTTTGAGTTAAAGAAATCGAATTTGATTTAGTTAGCTACTTTTATTAAAAACTGAAACAAATAAAGTTATTGTGAGGATAAGAAATAAAAAGGGGTTGGAAAGATGACATGTCAAAAAATTGAATTGTTGGTGGGTGACGCGTTCATATTACATAAAATAATTAAAATGCCTGGCGATGGAAGCTGTCTGTTCCATTCTTTGGCATTTTCAGTATTTTGATGTACGGATAAACAAAAAGCTAGTGATTTGCGTAGGAAAATTGTAGACCATGTAATTAGTAAGTGGGAAGATTTAAGTTTGTATACTTGCGCCCGAAACGGCGACCCTTACGACTCGGTAGAAGAGTAGGTATATAGAGCCTGCATGCTTGTTTCGACTACGTATGGAGGGGTTTCCGAATTAAAGGCTGTTGGAGAATCTAGACACAATTTTTTTCCATTCACTATAATTGAGTGGGATGTCATTTAACAGGTATTGTAAAATTATTTGCATTTAATGTCACCGTTATTGAAAAAAATAATACGATTTAGAACCTAACCCACTTCCAGAAGATCTATCTATATACGAATAATGGTAAATTAAAATTAAGTACAATTTTATTTACCTACAAAAAGTAATGATATCCCACCAAAAACATAAATGTAAAAATAGAAGCCAAGTTCTTGATAGTTTGGTGCATGGTATGCACAAAAAAGTTGTGATATCAAAAAAGCGGGCCAAGTCAAGGGTTTATTAAAGTAATTCTAAGCTCTTCAATAAGGTATCATTTCAATTGACTTGGCCGTTGTAGAGAATAATACAAACTGTCACCTACAACACCACTCTACAACGGCCAAGTTCCATGAAATGATACCTTATTGAAGAGCTTAGAATTACTTTAATAAACCCTTGACTTGGCCCGCTTTTTTGATATCACAACTTTTTTGTGCATACCATGCACCAAACTATCAAGAACTTGGCTTCTATTTTTACATTTATGTTTTTGGTGGGATACTGTTTTACCGTATTTATATCCTCAACCTATTCCACTAAAACAAACACAAAAAAAAAAAACATTTCTCTCCCACCTCGTTCCTTACAGCCTAGTTTTAGAGCGTCGCTGTAGAGTTGCCTTTTAGTCCAACATACAAGTTTTCAGGCCGCTAACTTCGATTAGAAAAAAATTATAGATCCTGCATGTGAGGTGAGGCTATAATATTTGAAAGGAATACAATCCAGCGTATCCGGGTCCTTGATAATCACTTAACAATCAATTTTATTCTATTCTTCTGACTATTCTTCCCCCATAATACTGAAGAACCCATTTCACCTTAATGTGTCAGAGCGTCCATGACGTCAAAGATAGAGGTCTAGTTTAAGTAGTGATGAACGAATCTCTTCTTCAACCACAAGGTCAGCACTAAAAGCCTAATAGACATTTTTTTTTCTTTTTGGCCGTATTACTACGTTGACCACAAAGCCAGTATTAAAATCCCTATCGATTTTTTTTTCGACGTATCCATAATTTTACCTAAGTCCAAGGTCGGCAGTTTGCGGCTGAAGTTACCATGTTTTGTCCATTGACCCAGCAAAAACCTGCTTAACGCCTCGCACGGATTTTGAAGCAAAAACGTTCTTCGGTGATTTAGTTGATTTTCCTCCGCGATAAGTAGGGCGATTAGGCGAGGATGTGTTTTATGACGTAGTTTTTATCCCCCTAGGGAATCCACTGTTTACCGCAATTTGGAGGACTGTCATGTCATAGATACTTTCCAGGCTTACCAGCTTCACTGGAAATCGCGGAAAAGATTAAATGGATTGGAAAAGCTACTGACATTTCCTGGATTTCATATTTCTTGGAGGACACATTATATACCTACTCGTATTCGGAAGAGTGATTTCAGGTAAGGATGTAGTTTTTCATCCCCCTATGTAGTAGGGAATCCACTGTTTACCACAATTTGGAGGATGGCCATGTCATAGGTACTTTCCAGGCTTACCAGCTTCACTGGAAATCGCGGAAAAGGTTATATGGATTGGAAAAGCTACTGACATTTCCTGGATTTCATATTTCTTGGAGGACACATTACACTGGATACCTACTCGTATTTGGAAGAGTGATTTTAGGTAAGGATGTAGTTGTACCAAATTTGGAGAACTGTCATATTTCTCAGGTTTCACAGTCTCATTAGACATCGCAGAATAAATACATAAATAGGTAGTTAAGAAAATCTATCCGTTTCCTGGATTTCGTGTCTTTGGGTCATCCTAAAGAGTTAGGATGATTGATTATATTCCACTGAATATTTGGAAGGGTGATATATTTATTTATCGTATGGAATTATTTGCTGCGAGGTCCAGAGGACAGGTGCAGCAGCCGGTTTTTGTTGCACTCTTAGCACCGCCCGGGGTCACGTGTAGGGTTTTTAAGGTAGTTCCTACGGACGTGGAGCAACATCGGCCAGTAACGACCACTATTAGAAACAGTGACCGGGACCGACGGCTTAACGTGCGCTCCGAAGCACGGAATCCGTTTTCTTCCAGACAATCAGGTAGACCTAACCTAACCAAACTGGGAAAAATCTCACAAAGTGATAAATAGACAAATATCAACTTTGTGTCCCCCCTGGGAATCGAACCCAGGACCTCTGGACCGCGAACCCATGGCTCAGACCACTAGACCACGGAGGCAGTTAGTTAGTTGGTGTCATAACAACACTGAAAATGCACTTTTCGGTATAACAACTCGCTTTAACTATGAGAAAAATGTACTATGATTTTCTCTTCTTTAAAAATTGGGCAGCTCAAGTGATTTATCGTTGCCAAGTTTGAGGTTCTTCAAACCTAATAACAGCTTTGTATGTCAATCTGTATGACAGTTTATTTGATGAATGGGGAACTGGTATGGGTCTAAGGCCCGTATTTATAATCAGCTCTTGAGACTGACAGCTAGTTGGAGTTCGTATCAGAAATGTCATTTCAGTACAAAACTACCTGTCAAATCCATACTTAATATTGCTCTCTCAATCTTGAGATCGCTTTATAAATACGAGCCTAAATATAGGTCAGTTGGGTACATACTTTCATAACAGCTCACTTTCTCTGTGATCTAGTGGTTGGGCATTTGGGTTCTCCATTTGGAATTCTGGGAATCGAATCCTTAGTACGCCAAAGGTCGTGGGTTCGAATCCCACCTGCGCAAAATTTTTGGATCCTATATTTACATTTTCTTGTACTACGTACATAGAAACGCAATGCGTGTGCCCCTCAGAATAAAATAATGCCTCGCCCATATATATTATTATCCTGGTGATAGGTACTATACTCTTCCCATCTCTTGTCCCACGATTGTGTCCACTAGTGGGTAAGAAGTGGAACAATCCCGGTGTAGGCAGCCAAGTCACGTAGCGACGACTAATGAACGCTTCGCCATCTCGACTCGCTTTAAAGATGGTTTTTAAGTTTTTTTATAGGTGGATTTAAATATAGTCGTTATTTCTATGCAAATATGCTTGAACTATGAATACCTAGGTAGTAGAAAAAACTCAAAAATATAACATGAAAATAAAAAAAAACGTAGAAATGCCATAAAAACGAGACAGCTACTGATTTAAGAATACAGTCATCTCGAAGACTGACTCTCTACTAAGTTCATATACATACAAACACTCTTATATAACACCATACAAACTTATAAAAGATTATGACATCCGCAAAATTCCTATTTAAATATTGCAGAGTTCATAATTATATATTTTAATAAGTGTAGTTAATATTTCTAAGGAATAAGGTAAGACAAACATACTCGTAGAGTTAATGTCAAGAGTTTTTTTTTCCAAAAATTGGCCGCAATCGATTTGACAGAGGGAATAGTGTAAAGCGTTTGTATGGAAAATTATGCACTTACTTTCCTCTTAAAGAAATCCTATAAAACATGACGTCAAACAAATAACCGTCTGGTTCATTACTCATGCAATTACATGTTCGTGACGTCACTAGTTCCGACCAGAGCCATAATAAGACATTGATTGGTGATTGATTGGTGCTGATTGAGTCTGCATTGTTTAGACTCTGCTGGTTGCGCATGTTTAGACGTGAAACCATGCATCATGTGTGGTCTAAACGAAAATATCTTGGATTAAAATCTTGCATTCTTGGATCCTAGATCAGGCTTTTCCAAGGTTAGTCACCCAGCCGTCAAAGTTTTGAAGCCGCCAATGCTCACCTAGAATTGGCCTCTGACATGGCTTAACGACTACGATATAAATCGATATCAACGGCTTAACATGCCCTCCGAAGCACGAAAACGCTCGAGTTGTAATACCACTAGGTTGCTTAACATTCGTTATCGGAATGAATAAACACTAACCACTTGACCAGTGAGCGCTTCTAATACATATGGTACCTATTTAGTAGTATAGCTAGTGTATTCTGTGTTCGTAATAATAGGCTCGAGATAGTCCTTGATTGGCCAAACCTCGTCTGTATAGCAGAGATACGTCTGCAAATCCAGGATTGAATAGTAATCCCTTTCAGAATAGAAACCAATACTGTTCTTTTGGTATCGATTCGGATGGCCATGACAAAAATAAATAACAGAAGAAGGATCTGAGAAGTATGGTAATTCTTATTTTGAATGGGTTTGTTGAAAGATGATAACTCACATCAAGGTCAATAAAGAGTGGAACTCACTTCCCATATCTGTTTCCGAATGCATACAACCCTCAATTTATCGAAGTTAGAGTGAACAGCATCTCCTGAGTGAGCTCGCTCCAACGTCGACTATGTTTCTGTTGTTCTTGACCTAGATTAGAGTCAAAATCAAACCCGGATCCGAACTTGATACTGGCGGCATCATAAAGAAATTAAGCGCCATAATAATAAAGGAATTCAATTGATAAAATAATAATAATAACTACAATGATTGAAAGTGCCTAGTTCATATGGATGAAATTATAATTTGTATCCTGCGGTACATCTAGTTGTCCGATAGTAAAAAGGAGTTGTTTACACAAGCTCTTCTATAAAAGAAAACAATGAAAATAAATAAATGAGTTCTATTATTCAACAACTCTACCCATTGAATGAGACGAATCCTTTGTTTTCAGTCGTTGTCTTCACAACAAACTGTAACAGCCTCATCTATCCCTAAACGAGTAGTATTTGGAGCATAAACCCAGTTGGAGGTTGTTTAGTGACGTCATTGTCATAAAGTTAGTTTACGAATGGACTGTAGCTTCCATCAAGCTTTCTTCATTGAAAAAAAAAACCATAATAACATTGATCAAAACATGTTTATTTTATATACGAGCACATGAAAATAGTATTATGTCTAAACTCAATAATTCTTTATTGCATTCATTTCTTTAAATATAAATACCTCATACTTTCTAATCTTCCATGCTGGACTGGGAGTGACAGAAAAACATAGAATGTGCCAGCTGCATCTCCTCCTGGGCATGCTGTAAAAATCAGCTAAGGGATATGAGGGTTTCAGTATTGTAATTTTGGCGATGGGCTGACAACCTGTCACTATAGCAATATACAGATCCATCTGGAATAACTCTCAAAATTTGTCAGACGTAGCGGAACGACCTTTGTGTAGGTCGTTTACGCTCTGCCTACCCCATTAAGGATAAAGGTGGGTTATATGTTTGTATGTACTTTCTTTCGTTTCGTTTGGAACATCTTTTACCCCTGTTGGATGCCTTAAAACCTTAAATATTGCCCCTTAAATTTAAGGCCAAAAAGTTTTTACCATTATGAATTCCTTTACATTTTGAAGGTGACTATAACCGTTTTATCCTACTGCTGAAGTTTTATATCCAGGGTGTGTTTTTTCCATTAATATGATGTTTAGGTACTACGAGTACCATGCTGGATGGGTAGCGTCCAAAATAAAACCAAATGTACCTTTTATACGGTAATAATAATAATGTTTCTCTTCTTGATAAGTAAGATAACTTGTTTCTAAACTACTTTAAGTGTTAATAAATAAAAAATAAAAAACTAGTACAGCAATATTTTTCAGTTACTCATATAACAAAATTAAGTACATCCCTACACGTACCCACTCATTCGTATCACCCATTATAAACCCCATTATCCGATCGTGCCTATTACAAAACAAAAGTCGTTAAAACAGCGCCAAGTTTCACACATCTTTAGAGCCCATTCGGCGGTGACGGAGCTATCAATTCTAATAAAAATACCTCGTAACCAGCAAAACGACTGTTTTGAGTTCATGTTGTCATGTGCACGGTAAACTTGACGAGGGGTGTTTTAGGACTCTTATGTATCTTCTTCAGAGTCGATCGACCCGATAAACCATTTGTATACTATTAGGAATATTCGTTTATTGGAAATGTACACTGTCCTCTTCTGTTATGCTAAAAAAATATTTTTTTCGATTTGTACAGATTGATAAACCATAGCAACTGTAGTAATATTCAAGATAAGTACACACAGTGGCGATAGTTGATAGAGGCTGCCATGTAGAATCAAGCTGAATAGAGTGTGTTTAGGTTTTCTTCCATGCTGGACTGGGAGCGATAGAAAAACATAGAATCTTCATCTCCTCCCGGGCATGCTGTAAAAACCAGCTAAGGGATTCGAGGGTTTAAGTGTATTGCAATTTGTAGGCGATGGGCTGACAACATGTCACTATAGCAATATACATTATCATATGTAATAACCCTCAAAACTTGTCAGACGTGGCGGAACGACTTTTGTTTAGTTCGTTTTTGCTTTGCCTACCCCTCTAGAGATAAAGGCGTGATTTGTGTATGTGTATGTATGTTAAGTTTTCTTGTGTATTCAATAACTAAGTTTTAATTTAAGTTGATGCTACCTTTTGCATCATAAGTAGTTAATAAATAATGGCCAAAAAACTTGCCCTTTTGTTACCAAACTAATTTACTTACAATAAAGGAGATATAAACCTCCCAACTCCAATACCCACCAGTGATAAAGAAATCCTTTTACTCAGTTTTGCCATTTCCTTCCTTTCTCCATTCAAGTCAGTCCATAGGTCCGTACACATAATAGTGCCAATAAAATCTCGGGAGCGGGAAAATATCTCATTACGGAACCCTCGGCAACGAATTCAAGTCACACTTTTCTATATTGTTTGCGACACACATAAAATGCGAGAGAATTCATTGCTGAGGTGAAAACCTTATAATCCTTGTAACGTTATACGTGCCTGTTTTATACAAGATGCGACAAAGGGGTTTGAATAAGCTTTGGTAACGCTAATGTGGTCGTGAAACATTTTATACGAAATGCGAGGATTTTGAAGTAGAATTTACAAACCAGAATGGTAGCTACAGGCACCTAGAGATGTATCTTTATCATCTTTGATAACAGTTTGGCATTCAGCGTAGGGGAGATATTTTTTCATCTCCCATGTTTAACTATCATTACCAGATAAAGTTTTTTGTCTTTCGAGTTATTTGGTACAAATTTTTCTCCAAATAACTTCTCTAAGTACTTATTATCGAAAATTGGTCCCTTTTCTGCCTGTTATAATTCTGATAGTGTATGTTTTTCTGTCTCGTTAGGTATAGAAGAAATAAAGAGATATTTTTTTTAAGCAAAAATTGGTTAACCAATCAGTTTTTATTTAAATTTGGGACCCATAGGTATTTTATCCTTGTTGAACAACTTGAACTCGATAAGTTCGTAGTAGCATTTCAATGACGCAATGCACAAACCAGTCGCCGCTACAATACGAAACTATAGGACTTACAACAACACTTTAAATGAAAATGGCGAAAAATGTAACTAACACCGCCAACATGCCGCTTACGGCATTTGCCTCCGTGGTCTAGTGGTCTGAGCCATGGGCTCACGACCCGGAGAACCTAGCTTCGATTCCCGGCGGGGGCCAATGAATTTACGTTATTGTTTCTGGTTTGGTTAGGACATTGCAGGCTGATCACCTGATTGTCCGAAAAGTAAGATGATCCATGCTGTCGGATGGGCTTGTAAATAGTCGGTCTTGAGTCTGATTTCTCTCTGGTCGTCTCAGTCAATCTGTCCCATCAGAAGAAGAGATTGAAGGAATAAGAAAGTGCACTTGTGTCGCTGTTGCGCAAACAATTGGGCACTAAAAACTAGTCCCGCGCATTTGGCCGACCTCTGGGAGATTAGTCGCCATCACCAAAAAACTCGATTGGTAGGACTACGCCATATTTGGCATTAATTTTTTCCATGCATGGCAACATCCCCCTCCGACGTTCATTTGTAACCTCGTCGTTCTATACAGACTTGAAATAGCTCCAAGTTAAACCAGCTATGATTTGCGCGGACTCGAAACGAATTTTAAACTAGATTTGATCGGCTTAAGCTGGAAATTTCTGGAAAGTTGCGGCGGCAAGTTCTGCGGTCCCAAGTTTGCCAGTAAATTTGGCATTTTATTGTTTTCTTGGACTTCCTTGGTCCGTGCGAAGTGTAAATAAAGTTGTTTTGGGTAAAGTTTGGATTGTGAATCTTGTTCTTCGGATACAACAGCAATTTTAAATAGGTCTGCCTACTTTTATGATTGAGATACCTACCTTAATAATAAAAGAAATAAATGTTTTCTGAAGAAATATTTTTTTATTTTTAATCTCCTTTTTTTTTAGATGGCCAAGTTCGTCGTTTCAAGTTTTGCCTGAAAAGAATGTTTTGTTTCCTTATTGGCCATAGGTAATTATTTTATTACTGTGAATGCAAAAAATGACAATTAAGTACTTAATAAATTTTTCTTCAAACTATTTCAAAAGAGCCTACTCTATGTACATTCCGTATTCATCTTTCACTTTAGTGTAGTAAATGAAAGGCGTCTGTTCGCGCCTCTGGTGTCAGCTGGTGACGTCACAAGTCTGTCTCTGAATTTAGAATTTCTCATTACGTGCCACTTCCACATCCGGTGCATGCCTAACCCTAACAGTGTTGAAAGGGGCTCGCGTTACATCCGTCTGTTTTAGCCAAGCCAAGTTTGGCTTTGACGTGTGTAGTTTAGTTGTTAATACTAATTAACCTCCTTTGGTAATCTAAAGCCGTGTCACAGAATACAAAATAGTAGAAGTACAGAAGAATCAAGCAAAGACATTCAAACATTCAAGTAAAAATGAATCCTAGAGAATATAGTATCTAGGATAAGTAGATAGATAGATCACTAAATCTAGACTAAAATGGTCATCTGTCATTGTTTATCCTGAGAGAACAGAAAGAGACGGCAACAATTTTGGTTAAGATTTAGTTCAGTCATACTCTCCACGAATCGATAGCATTGTCTATCTCGAATCAACATTGGACGCCCAATACTTTTCTAAAAAAAATAAATCGAAAATCAAACAAATTGTATTCAAAAATATCATATTTCAAAGTTATTTGAGGTGTTTCATTTCAAATGTCATTAAAAGTAAATTACAATAATGCTTCAAAAAGTTTAAATTATCATATTTCGCAACAATTCTAAGAAAATATTATACGAACTGCCAGCTGAAGTATCATACCATAACATAATAATTATATTACGAATATGTCATCTTCAGTGAATGAAATTGCGCTTTAATCCTTGATGGGTAGACAGATTGTCAGTGACTTCATAAAAGTAAAGTGAGTGGCCTTTTTTACCAATTTTAAGATACATTACAGAAATTATGGCATATAGATTTTGTGACAGATTGTAAAACCAGTGCCTCAATTATAATTCACACATCCAAACCCTTTTCACAGAAAGCCCGGGAAGTGATTAAGCTGGTACCTTCATTGTTTTTACCGCCCCCGTCTTGAAACTCTATTCTACTATTCCATCCAAACAGAATTTCAACAGAAACACTAAATACACAACTTATCATCCATTATGGGCTAGGTGCACGGAGCTTCATTTCGTTGAAAACTTGTTCGTTTTACCCCATACATCATAGGAAAGAGCACCAACTTGACGTCTACGTTTTGTATCTGCCAGTACTGAATGAAATTTCAAATTTATGGGTTCATCCGACACTGCGGCTCACTATGAAAAGTTTGCGCTGTCAAAATCGAGCCCGGTATTGTGTTTTTTCGTAATATTGCATGTGGGGCGTGTTCGGATGTCGGTATGTCATGTTAGCGAAATGACAGCACGGTGTGGGGCAAATAGAAATGTGAAAGGATTCAAATTGTATCTCGCCGATTCCAAATGGGACGACATATTGATGTCTTAAAGTGACTATCAAATTGTCGTATTTATTCTCAGACGACATAATAGTGGCGTCAATTCTCGCGAAATAATTTTAATTCCAATTCTTAGTAGCGCTGTGACTTTCTTAACTTTGACATAAGAACATGATAGCAAAACATGTTTATGACATTCCACATATCGACACGCCCAAGGAACAACAACGTAACTTGAGTTACGACAAAAATGAGTTAAGTTCATATCCTTCTTTATCATATTTTTCTCTACATTTGTGTCCAACAAACGTATCTCTAAGTGCAATAGAACCGAAGTTAGCGAGAATCACAACAAAGTAACCTGCGGTCGATTTCTGAAAAAAACACATGTTCGACGGGTAAAACGTGCTAAATTGAACTACAATTTTGTTTTACGGATCAAAAAGGCTCCCTTTTAAAAACGTAGCAACTTATCTTTACTTACATTGTTTTGATCGTATTTTTTTTAGATAAATTTACATGCAAAAATATTGCAAATTGAGTTACGTTGATTTTCTCCGTATTTTATATGAATCAAGATAAGTCATTATCATTTTAAGTTGAATTAATATGTTTTAGTCGTTTCTTTACAAATCGGAAATAACGCATTTGAAAATTGAAACATCGTATATTTATTTAAAATTTTAAAACCAGTACTTTTCATTCTGATTTCTTGGGAACATAATAGTAAATTGAATTACGAATATATTTTCCAGTATTTTAGTTTTTGGTGAACGGTAAATTCAGTTTAATCGGAATAAATTTGCGTCTATCCAATACTTACGATGCTGCTATCTTCCTTGTGATCTTAAAAGGCTACTGTGTCTTACGATGCTGCTGTCTTTCCTGTGATCCTAAGTGGCTGCTTCATGTATCCAATACTTACGATGCTGCTGTCTTTCCGGTGATCCTAAGTGGCAGCTGCGTCTATACAATACTTACAAAGTTGCTGTCTTCCTGGTGATCCTACGTGGCAGCTGCGTCTATCCAATATTTACGATTCTGCTGTTTTTCCTGTGTTCCTAAGTGATAACTGCAACTATTCATTACTTACAATGCCGCTGTCTTCCCTGTGATAATAAGTGGCAGCTGCGTGCATCTATCTAATACTTACGATGCTGCTGTCTTTCCTGTGATCCTAAGTGGTTGCTGCGACTATCCAATACTTACAATGCTACTGTCTTCCTGGTGATCTTAAAAGGCTGTTGTGTCTAGCCAATACGATGCTGTTGTCTTCCCTGCGATCCTATGTGGTAGCTGCGACTATCCAATACTTACGATGTCGCTGTCTTTCCTGTAATCTTAAAAGGCTGCTGTGTCTATCAAATACGATGCTGCTGCAGGAAAGATCCTGTGATTCTAAGTGGCAGCTGCATCTATCCAATCCAATACTTACGATGCCGCTGTATTCCTTGTGATCTTCAAAAACTGTTGTGTTTGTGTCTGTCCAATACTTACTTGCTTTATTGCTTTAGAGCCAAGCGACAAGTCACCAAGCTCTCTATTCAAGACATAATTATACGCTGATGATGTATGCATAATGGCCGACTCAATAGAATCTCTTCAAGCCTATGTGAACTCTCTACACACGTCATGCCGCAGGTTTGGCCTGGTTATAAGCACCAGCAAAACGCAGATCTTAAAAAAACCTACACGAGGATGTCGCGGAGAGCAATCCACTGTCACCTTGGATGGCTGTGTGTTAGAAGAAGTTCCAAATTTCAAATACCTAGGCAGCAGATTAAGATTCGATAATACCTTAGCATCAGAGATACCAGCCCGAATAGCAGGTGCTGCAGCGGCCTTCGGTAGGCTTAGACCTCGTGTTTGGAACTCACATGACCTTAAATTGCAAACAAAGATGTTAGTTTACAAAGCAATTGTACTGCCTACTTTGCTCTATGCCGCAGAGACTTGGTGCTGCTATAAAACAGATATCAAGCAACTAGACACCTTCCATCTGAAATGTCTAAGATCCATTCTGCGGATCAAGTGGCAGGACCGGATTCCAAACACAGAGGTTTTGAGCCGTGCCGGTATGTCTGGAATAGAAGCGCTTATTATAAAACACCAACTAAGATGGAGTGGTCACGTCATACGCATGAACGACAACAGATTCCCGAAAGCAGTCTTCTATTCCGAACTGTCAAACTGAAAGCGAAAGCAAGGCGGTCAATATCTACGCTATAAAGACGTGATCAAACGAAATCTCGTGGCTTGTAATATACCAACTGAAAGCTGGGAGGGTCGCGCACAACTTAGACCGGAATGGCGACAAACTGTTCATAAGAGCGTGGAAAGTTTTGAAACCAGGCGTCTAGAAGATCTTGACGCAAAACGCCAAGTACGGAAGACGAAGCCAAAACCCTCCTACAATTACACTACCAACTCAGCTAGCCAGCTGTACTGTGCTTCTTGCAACCGAGTCTTTAAGACGAAGTTCGGTTTTGCAAGCCACATCAGAGCTCACCGAAATAAAGACCCAGATTAAAAACATATAGGAGTCGCCATCGCCGGATACGGTGTGGACAACATGATGATGATGATGTAGGAGTTAATTGCTGAAGCAAATTGGCTTAGTGATGATTGATGAGTAAAGAGTAGCTACCCTTCTGGTCGGGTGTTGTGAACAAGGGACCGAAGTTCAACTGGAGTAGTTTGGAAGTTGTATACAAGCAGATCGCCGTGCAAACTTCGATACCGCGTTTCAGGACTACTGTTTCTTGATGTGGCGAATTCGATGTACGCTACACTTACGATGCTGCTGTCTTTCCTGTGATTCTATGTGGCTGCTTCGTCGAAGTCCGTGTTTGCTAAAAACGACTCTGACCCCCATGTCAAAGGAATAAACAGCGAAACATACAAAAAAAAGTGGCTGCTTCGTCTATCCATTACTTACGATGCTGCTGTTTTTCCTATGATACTAAGTGGTAGCTGCGACTATCCAATACCAACAATGCTGCTGTCTTCCCAGTGATCCTAAACGCTTACTGCGTCTATCCAATACTTACGATGCTGCTGTCTTTCCTGTGATCCTAAGTGGTAGCTGCGAATATCCAATACTGACGATGCTGCTGTTTTCCCGGTGATCCTAATTGGCAGCTGCATCTATCCAATACTTAGGTATGATTCTGCTGTTTTTTCTGTGATCCTAAGTGGTAGCTACGTCTATTCAATACTTACGATGCTGCTGTCTTCCCGGTGATCTTAAGTGGCAGCTGCGTCTATCCAATACTTACAATGTTTTTGTTTTTCCTGTGATTTTAAGTGGCAGCTGCATCAATTCAATACTTACGATGCTGCTGTTTTCCCAGTGATCCTAAGCGGCAGCTGCGTTTATTGTATTGTAATGGCCTCGAATTTGCGTACTTAATTCTTAGCTTATTTTAGGATACTCCTGGCAATTTCACAAATACGGAAAAGAAAAGAGACAGGACATATACAGGTATTATTTGCCTGCTTAAGCTAAGGAATGCATGCGCAGAATCGAGGCAATTATTTGCCTTCTACGTACATACATACACATACATAAATCACGCCTTTATCCCTAATGGGGTAGGCAGAGCGTTAACGACCCTAACAAAGGTCATTACGCCTCGTCTGACAAGTTTTGAGGGTTGTATAAGATAGATTTGTATATTGCTGTAGTGACAGGTTGTCAGCCCATCGCCTAGATTACAATATATTAAAACCCTCAGATCCCTTAGCTGGTTTTTACAGCATGCCCGGGAGGAGATGCCGCTGGCACATTCTATGTTTTTCTATCGCTCCCAGTCCAGCATGGAAGAAATCCTTCCTATCCTTCTACGTGCTTCTACTTTTCTTTGTATGAATGAAAAAAGGTTTATTTTTGTTTTATTTAGTGTCTGAAAACGACCGTACTTTATCTTTGTTTTAAAAACAAGTTTATTTTTGATGTTGTACTGGTAGTCTAATATTAGCCAACTAGGTATTAATTACTTTTGCTTTGGTATGAATAAGGAATAGTCCACTTTTGTTGTTACACTAGTATTTGTTGACCTTTCTGCAGCCTATGATACGGTCAACATTAAGACACTTCTATGGAAAGTGGGCAACATAACCGGCGACAGCAAGTTTGTGAAAGTTTTGGGCGAAATGCTCCGCAATCGGCGCTTCCAAGTTCATCTCAGCTCTGATAAAAGTCGTTGGCGTGACCAGAAAAATGGCCTACCGCAAAGTAGCGTCCTTGCACCTACTCTCTTTAATATCTACACCAACGACCAGCCAGTAAGCCCTAGTACCTCCCGCTTCCTATACGCTGATGACCTGGCCCTTACTTCGCGTACCGCAACTTTCGAGGAAGCTGAAGCAAACCTTTCAGCTGCACTCGAAGCACTATCGGAGTATTACGAAGGTAACGCCTTGAAGCCTAACCCGCTGAAAACCCAGTCCTGCGTATTCCATCTGCGCAACTAGGAAGCGGGTCGTCATCTTAATATTCTATGGCGAGGAGTGCCGATTGCCCACAGCGATCACCCAAGATACCTCGGTGTAACTTTAGATAGGTCACTCACATTTAAAAAGAACTGTGAAAATGTTAAGCAGAAGGTATGTGCTCGCAACAACCTTCTGCGCAAACTAACTTCAACCAAATGGGGTGCCTCACCTACAGTTCTACGGACTACTGGCCTGGCGCTCTGCTACTCCGCGGGCGAATATGCGTGTCCCGTGTGGTAGCGCTCTGCCCATGCCAAGAAAGTGGATACAGCACTCAACGAAACCTGCCGTATAATTACTGGCTGTCTTAAGCCGACCCCGGTACCAATGCTGTATCCACTGGCAGGAATAGCGCCCCCAGAAATTCGTAGAGCAGTTACAAGTTCCACTGAGAGGGCCAAATTGGAAACTGACCCACTACATCCGATGCACAACTACAGCCCTGTGCCTCAAAGGCTCAAAAGCCGCAGGAGCTTAATGAAGTGTGTCAGTCCAATTTCTGGTGAAGCCCCGCAACAGGCGAGATGCCGGTTATGGAAAGAAAAAACTAACCTACCTTCCCCCTTTGTGCCACTGTCGGAAAATCTCCCGCCTGGACACAATCTTGCGAGGACGACTTGGAAGTCTTTAAATAGGCTCCGTACTCAAGTCGGCCGGAGCAAAGATAATCGCTTCAGGTGGGGATTCACACAAGATTCCGACCTTCGATGCAAATGCGGGGTAGACCCACAGACCATGTCCCATTTAATAGCTTGCTCCACTCCACATGCCCCACCACTTGCTCGCGAGAGCAGTTAATGCAGGCAACCGACAACGCAGTCAGGGTTGCGGACTGGGCTAGGGAAATTTAAAGAAAAAGAAAGATAAGGTGTATTCTTTTCATCGACTCGATAGAAGAAGAAGACTAGTATTCTAATAATTAGACTACTAAGGTATTAAACACTTTTCTTTGGTATGGAAATGAGGTTATTTTTTGTTGTATCACTACTATTCTAATACTTGCCAATTAGGTATCCATTTATTATTATACTTTGGTATAAATAAAACTTAAAGATTTTATGAAAAAGTGTTTTATTGCATTGCATTATAGTAAGTAAATTTCAAACAAGCTTACACTTAGATTACTTTAAGGTCAAAAGGTGCTAATAGCATAAGATAACTTAAACGTAACTCAGACATACACTGGTGTTCACCGTAAATTTAAATTATCTCTTCAATTTTGATGCTCAGTATCTCAATTTACGTTGTTCTTGCAGGTAATAAGCATCCTAGCACTTAATTGTAAGTCATAAAACTCAATGAAATCAAATTATTATGATAAAAACAAATATAACATCATATAAAACCCGTTACATGTATTCTTTAAAACGAACAATCACTTAAATTAATTAAAAAACAAAAGCAGGAGAATTTTTTTAAACCTTAAAATTGCTCTCCTGTAAAATTGACAGAATTGAGATACGTTGTTGTTCCTTGGGCGTGTCGAATTATAAAGTATAATTTATTCTGATCAAAATAAGTTTATTGATTCTGAATCTTATCAATAAATTACACCTAATTAATTACCTACCGATACTACCGATCGTAAACGTTTCTATTTGCAAACAGCATTCTATGATCTCAGTTCACTTAGGCTCGTATTTATAAAGCGATCTCAAGATTGAGAGCAATATTAAGTATGGATTTGATAGGTCGTTTTGTACTGAAATGACATTTCTGATACGAACTCAAACTCGCTGCCACTCTTGAGAGCTGATTATAAATACGGGCCTTAGGTGTATTATAGTTACTATAAAAAGACAAGATTGTTGGTCTCTGCTCTGTTTAAAAAAAAAATCACTTGTCAAGGCAACCGATGTAAGAGAACACAGTAAAACGACTTAGAAATTACATACCTACTTAGAAATTACATACATACAAAGACTGCTAAAATCATAACCCTTCCTTTTGGCTTGCCGTAGTCGGGTAAAAAAATTGTAGGTAAGAGCTTTGTAATATTTAAAGGTATATACTTAGTAATATTTGTTGCTCTAAACGATAAAAACAAAATCTACAACCGTTTTTAAAACCTACATTTTTCTGGAGTAGCATAGTGTTCTTTTTATTTCGAAAAAATGTTTTGATTCCCGCAGAAAAACTCATCTAACAGCGAAAAGCTATCAGACAGCTAGCAGTGATTTTGTGTGCATGAATGAACGAACGAGACCTTTAACGGTTTAATCCTCGAGCGAACTGACGTGGATTTACGTGAATTCCTCTTGTTTACCAATTTATCCAGTTAAAGTTCAGGCTGAATTTCTACTCGAAACCAACGGAAGTCAATTTTGGTTTCACCGGATTAATCATGCCCTACGGCCAATAATTAACAGCTTACTAACTCGCTGTCAATAATTCAGTAAAATTTCGTGCAGCTCCGTTGATTAGGAAACCGCATTTAATTTACATTATGTTTTGAAATGTCCTATGCGCCAGTAAATCATGTAAAAAGTTTTTTTAATAAGGATTTTATGTACTTATTCTTATCATTGCGTTTGGCATAATAAAATAAAATGATGAAACGCTTGTTATAAAAAACACAACTTTTTATTAGTTCCAATTAAATAGAAAGAATTCATCAAAAATCATATATTGCAAAAAAATAAATTAAAAATCCTACATGAAATGCTAAAAATATAAACTGATACGTGAGCACAATGAGGACTCGATATTCCGAGAACTGTTGTAGATGAAATACATTTTCACCACAGGGAATTAAAAGCATTCATCGAAAATACCCGCCTCGTGAAAAATATTCAATTGGAAAATAAAACTCTTTACAGAAATATAGTCCGAATTTTTAAAAAACTACGAGTAGTTTTCCGGTTTTTAGCTTTAACGAAACAAAAATATTTGCACACCATTTATAGTTATGAAATTTCATGCGTATAATAATTTCATGATTAAAATAGCTATCGATTTACCTACTTTGCCTATTTTATCTCATAAAAAACTAAAATAAGAAAAAAAAAAGTTGGACGAAGAGTGATCAAGAAGAACGTCCGTTCGGTAACTAAATTATCAAATTATATTCATAAAAAAATGTTAATGTTGTTAAATATAAATTATCAAAAATTGTCGTAAAATATTAACAAACGTACTTACAATCATGCAGTAAAAATATAATGACCTATACTGAATTGATATTAGAGCAGAATAATTTAACTAAAATAAAGTTTTACTTTTTTATGATTAATCAAGCGGATTTGTTTGAATAAAGGACGTATACGTGCATAACTAACTATAGGTACTGACCAACACAAGCCCACTAATTGCCACTAACGATGGTCTGGTATCGGCATGTATGTAATGTAATCCGAACGCTGATTATTTGTGCCCAGCGAAGCGGCATAATGATTTCTGGGAAATTGTATAATATCGGAACCATCGGTATGAGATCGTAGTATTATGTCAGACATGATTGCGACAGAGACAATACCGGGTATAGGAAACGCAGCTTCCCGCAAACTGATAGGGGTGGGTTGCTCAGTCAATGAGACTGATCAACTTTCACCATAAAAACATCTTTCTTCCCCATAAAAATTATCTTAGTTTTTAAACTTGCATGAAACATGAAGTTAGTACTTATCCAATGTGAAGTCATAAAAATGAAAAAAATACTTTAAGAAAAACTTTAAGAAAACTTAATAAGAAATAAACTTAGTTTTTAAACTTCCGTGAAACATGAAGGTCGGTATCCAACATGAAGACATAAAAATGAAAGAAATATTTTCCATCAATAAAATAATATTGTAAGTCAGAGACCTTGAACAGATTTCTTTCTTCTCAAAGTGTATTTACAGTAAATGCATAATAAAATCTTTGAAATTGTTATTTTGAAAGTGTGCCGTACCCAAAGGAAAAAAACGAGACCCTATTACTAAGACTTCGCGGTCCGTCCGTCCGTCTGTCTGTCTGTCACCAGGCTGTATCTCATGAACCATGATAGGTAGAGGGTTGAAATTTTCGAAGATTATGTAATCCTGTTGCCGCTATAACAACAAATACTAAAATCAAAATAAAATTAATATTTAAGGGGGACTCCCATACACCAAACGTGAATTTCTCTTTGACACCGCAGGCTGTATCTCATGAACCGTGATACCTAGACAGTTGATATTTTCAACGATGATGCATTCTTATTGCCGTTATAATAAAAAATACTAAAAACAGAAAACAATTAAAATTTAAGGGGGGCTCCCATACAACTAACGTGATTTTCTGTCTATCATCAGGCTGTATCGCATGAACCCTGATAGCTAGAGAGTTGAAATTTTCGCAGATAATGTAGGTATTTCTGTAGCCTTTATAACAACAAATACTAAAAAACCAAATAAAACACATATTTAACCCCTTAAATATTTAACCCGTTAAATAGGTGGAAGCCCCCGCTCCCATAAAACAAACGTGATTTATTATATTATATGTTGAAACTTAATACCGCATTTTAAAAATCTACTAGCGACATCTAGAACAAAGAAGATGAAATAATATCCTACTACTCCCTAATATAATAACTGTTGGATACTTTTTTATAATTTAATTGGATATTTTTTACTCAATCAGAATTATGCTTATGTTGTATACCCTATGTGAACCCTTCGTGCGCGAGTCCGACTCGCACTTGGCCGGTTTTTACTGCTCCTTTTTTACCCGACCCGACTTTTAAGAAGGGTATATTGATTTTCAAAAAATCACACCCATCTAAGAACACTCAAGTGTGTGAGACCAATCAACGATACCCTAATTGTCGAAATCCACCCAGCCGTTTCGGAGATACGTGGTAATAAAGTTTAGAAACATACATACATTACATACATACAAGATACGCGCGAAAAACATAACCCTTCTTGACAGTCGGCTAAAATAGTACATTACGATATAAGTGCGGTGGGTTGATCATTACAGCCGAGGCGATATTGCTAGCCCGAGCCGTAGGCGAGGACTACAAGAAAGCAGAGGCTGTAATTATCAAACCGCACGTATGTCGTACGACGTTTTATAACATATTTGCGAGGAAATAGCTAAAAAATTAAAACAATACAGCGATAAGAAAAAGCGCGCGGAATAATTTTTACTTATTTACAAATTAGGATGCGCGCGCATCAACGCTTTCTTTTTTAAGCCATAGAACAAAGAAACAAAAACCAGCCAGTATTACTAATAAAGTAAATTAATATTTTTTTTATTTTGTTACAGATAAATGGTTGTAATTTATTGTAAAAATTAATTAAATCAAAGAATTAAATGTTTATTTTATTATAATTTACCTCCCAAAGTTAATTTTATTTAGAAAATGTTGACCACTTTTCTGCCATAAAAACTCTTTGCTAAGATTTAAAAAAGTACCGTTCGATAAACCGTGCGTTTTACCTAATTAAAAAAAAAACTCGTATGTTTTACAGCACTCGTGCATTTTACATTACGATTACGCACAAGTACGTAATAAGATACAATACAATATTGAAATTGGTGTAATAAGAGACCCTTTACGAGCAAATGTGTTATAAAATATATTTTTGACTTCTATTGCGTGTATGGAGCCCGCTCTTAACGCGATTATTCAAGAAAAAAACAATGTATACAGAATTCACCTCGTCTACAGTTTAATTATAATTATAATTATATTTAATAGATTTGCACACCTCATACCTACAATTCCGAAAATTCAAGGAACGATGCAAAGTAAATTGCGATAAACATTTAAATTTCTCCGTTTTTGCACATTATTTACCTAACATTATAAAATGTTAGTACACTGTAAATGCATTGAATATTCAGATTCAAATATTCCTACTTTACAAATTTACAGTTTCAAACAGAAACGTGGACAACACGAAGTTGCAATTAAGTACTTTGACGTGCTTACACGTAACCTAGTGAATAGGTCTAATTATGGACCTTATGAACACTGTGACCTATATCGGTCCAGACTAGAGAGGCGGTAGTTCAAGCTAGTTTAAATAGCAGAAAGAATATCTGAGAAGCCTCTATTTAATAGCAGCACCCCAGAGTCTTATTCTGACACGAATACACCGCAGTTTTTCCTGCAGCCTAATGAGTTTTCCTGTTTGAATAAAATATTTACCTTCGATGAAAAGTATCACAAGTTGCTAAGAATTCATTTAACTCTCTAAAGGTGAAATAATTTTTGATATAGGTTCAGTAGTTTTTGATTTTATTCCTTACGAACATAACATACAAAAATACAAATGTTTTTCTCTATAATATTTTAATATACTAAATATATAATATATCTTTATAGTATTTATAGAAATAATGAATATTGAAATTATAAATAATTTATTCTCTGTGTTTAATCTTCAACATAGATTCCATGAAATACTTAAGTCTACACTAGAAGTATAGATGTAGATAGTATAATATAATTATGTCACATGCAGGATTAGGATGCAATCGGGGTATTGTTTAAAAATTTAGAATTTTAATCATAACCCGGACTGTGACAAAATACTGGTCATAATCCTGAGAAAAATCTAGGATTTGGTCATATTCCAGAGAAAATCCAGTTTTTTAATAAAATGCCATAATATTTAGTAGAAAAATACGACTAAGAGATAAACTCAGGGAACTGCACTAGTAAATCCGCCAGTCAAGCGTGATGAAACCATTTTCAGCAGTAAAAATGAAGTTTTATTCACAAAAATTAAAATAAAAGTATATACAATAAAAACTTACGCGTTTACTATAAATACCCCACTGAGACGCCCTGACAGGTCTTTCAAAAACTTTTTCGTTAGTTGATGCGTTCTTCTTCTTCTCCAGTGGGGTTTCGAGTCAACTCGATAAACCCTGATGTTAGAGGTTTCAAACCGTTTAAAAACAAAGCCTCATGGTTTGCGTAACGACCACTATCAAAGCACGGACCCTCCGAAGCACGGAATCTCTTTTCTTACATAATCACAGATGCGAATGAGCCGACGGAGAATTAAAATTCATGAAATTTCTGTACAAAGACAAAGTAAACATAAAAGGATTTTCTGGAAAAAGCTCGACAGGTTTCATCTGCACTCGAGTTGATCCAGTTCCAATTAAATCACCGGAGCTTTTATCCAAAAAGCAAAATAAAAGCACTTTTCCAGCGTAAAAATTTCGGATACCTCCTGCAAAAATTTGAAGGTTTTTAAAACGTGGACTAATATAGTAGAGTACCTAATAGAATGGAAGTATACATACATTGGACGACCTCGCCCTGAAGGATGTATAGGACACTACTACCTACCTATTACTATGTATGTAGAATATACACACCAAACTAATATTCTTTTTTCTAAAAAAAAGATGATTCCAAGAAGATGGGGCAAAGCTAATCCTACCCAGTACCTACTTATTACATATACAGGACAACTAAAACTAAGGGGGGTATTAAGAAAATAATTAGCGTTGGACTCCCTCAATGGTCTTTCTTGCTTAGATACTTACACTTTGTTACTTTTTGTCATAGAATAGTGATAAAAGGATGATAAAATTAATTATTGTACAGTAAGTAAGTAGTGTATTTACTGTAATAAAATGTGTTTTACTAGTTACATAACCGAATTGCGTAAAATACAATACAGATGTTTATAAACAAGGTGTCAATCACTTTGTTGTTGTGCCGATCGATACATGCATGACAAGATAGTAAATATTTTATGTCACATCAGAGAAGTGGTGTCCATAAACACAATGAAGTGGAAAGTAAGTACTTAATAATGAAAGAGGAGAGAGTATGGTGCATGATTTAATAAATCGATACTTCTGGCTATTCATTATGATTATGATGCCGTCTAAATATAGGTAACTGTAGTAAAAATTAGGGCTAATGAAACATACATAACATTTTAAACATTAAATACATAATAGTTACCTACGCCATTATTACTTATGATGCAAGCAGAGCTTCACAAGCCTAGTAAAAGGCGTCTTCAATAAAACAAAATTTTGGAATCATCGTCATCATCATAACGTTTCTATAAATGCGACTTTCACAGATAAGGAGTTGGCAAGTCATTGTTTCCGGTGTCATATTTCAGCTGGTTGTTATTCTTGTAATCTGCTGCTAAATTTTCTAGTAGGGAAGTTATCCACGATGTGCTAAATAATTTGTATTAGGTCCACAATAACAGCAATAAATCTCAGTATTACCTCTCTTGTGCATAGTAATTAAAAAAATTACATTTAACAGACAACCTTGAACAACTCACTTAAGAACCCCGAAGAAAGAAAACTTTGAAAGTGATTTATTCATAAATTTAAAACTATGCCGTGTCTATGGCATAATGTTTAACCTGGCGGTTTCTAGGTAGGTACAGAGCCAATCTACGCCAATGCAGTTAAACGCGAAGTTTTGTGGCATGCGAGGTTGTTCAACCCTTTTAACGGTTCGCAACTCGCTATGTTCCGAGTTGAAGTACCTAGGTACGCAAAAACGCGATTTAACAAAAATACATGAATAAATAGTCACGTAACCCTAACGGGGTAGAAAAAGCATAAATGAATAAGGCATTTCCGAGTTTTCACATCTCACATGATTTTTAGGGTCATCTAAGAAAGCACTGTGTTTTGCTGCAGCGATAGGTAAACTAGGTACTTATACTTAACTTGGGTTGTCAGCTTTTCGCCCGATTTGGAATCCGCCCAAACCCTATCGTCTCTCTTTACAAATTCCTACAGTATGCAATGGAAGAAAAGAAGCTGGAATACTCTTTGTTTATCTATGGCTCTCAGTCCAACATGAAAG
This sequence comes from Scrobipalpa atriplicella, assembly GCA_029255725.1. Classification (NCBI taxonomy): domain Eukaryota; kingdom Metazoa; phylum Arthropoda; class Insecta; order Lepidoptera; family Gelechiidae; genus Scrobipalpa; species Scrobipalpa atriplicella. The sequence continues at coordinate 81,058 of JARACY010000019.1, forward strand.
ATAATTACCGAACATAATCATCTTCCTAGCCTTTTTCCCGTATTTCACGGGGTCGGCTACTTAATATAGGGGATTGAACGAGGGTACTGGTTTTTACACAGAGCGACTGCCATCTGACCTCCGCAACCCAGAAGGGAAACCAGACCCAATCCTAGATTAGGTTACACACAAACTTTGAATTTCTTCGTAGGTGCGAAAGGTTTCCTCACGATGTTTTTCTTTACCGTAAAAGCGTCGAATAAACGTACATATGAAATTCGAAAACCGAAAAACACATTGGTAGGTACGTGTTGGGATTCGAACTACGACCTCCTGCACAGAAGGCCGCGGCCCTATCCACTACACCATTCGGGCTTAATAACAGAACATAATAATTATTTTAAAAGCTGTAGAGGGTTGTTTATTTTCATGAAACTCAAAATATTACAATGAATTTAATTCTGTTACCCGATTTCATTATTATGTACACAATTCATGTTATTGGGAAAAAAATATTGTGACTTTCTGCAACGTCTTAGAAAGGAACGTGACCATCCTATCATCTGCTACGCTTAAAAGCTACTTGCAACATCGGAAGGGCATGAATATTCTCCATAATAGTTGTCAATTGTAGAAAATACCAATAATCTCCAATAAACGTCATCGAACACGCGCCACGTCGCTCCTCTTGTATGTATAGGATAAGCCTTACATATATGCTAATAGGATATGGGCTGTAAGTTAATTAGGAATCAATATTGTGTCTGTTATGACGTCAATGCAAAATATACCTATAGTTTACAGACCTAGATTCCGGAGTAGATACCGCAATTTGATCCTTAGGACGTGTGCTTATTGTCTAATAAGTACCTACATAGAATATGCTACTCTGATACTGCTTCTCCTCCTGAGCATGCTGTAGAAAACAGCTAAGGATTTGAGGGTTACAGTGTATTAATTGTAATTAAGCGGTGGGTTGAAAACCTATCGATATTATAATATACGGGGTGTAAGGGACAGCGTCCCGCAAACTTATAGGGGTTGCTCAGTCAACGAAACTGAACAACTACCACCAGGATTTTTTTCAGGAAATGAAAAAATAATAATTGCTATTTCATACAAAATGCATTACTTACTATGACCAGACCACATCGATCAGACAATTTGTATGGAAAAGCCAATTTTTTTTTAATTTCCTGAAAAAATATCCTGGTGGTAGTTGTTCAGTTTCGTTGACTGAGCAACCCCTATAAGTTTGCGGGACGCTGTCCCTTACACCCGGTATAGATAAAAACTTGTGAGACGTGGCGGAACGAACTTTACCTATTTAAGATCCTTGATCGTTGATCGTCTCTGCCTACCCCATTACGGATATAGGTGTGATTGAATGAATTTATTATCTTAAAAATACCGAAATTTCGTTGGACGACTAAATAATCGTTTATTTTACACATAAACAGACAGGACAAATACAATTTAATTTATTTTTAAAGTAAGTAGGTAAGAGTATGAAAGAAGTTACTCGCTGTTTTTATACAGTTTGAAAAGAATGAGTTGTCTACTTCGTAAAAGTGATCTGTGTTATACTTAAATAATGAATGTCTATAATTATTACTTATTTGACCAAACTGTCAAGTGGTAGTGCTTCGTAGCACCCGTGTGAAAAATAATTACTTTTTTAAGCTCAAGAAAAAACTACAAATTGGAGAGTCCTAGGTACCAGCAGTGATCCTTCTGTCCTAACACGAACACAAACAAACAAGCATGCACACTATCCTCTTTATATTATTAATTTCTTATGCGCATTTTTACCCTCTAAGTACTGTAGCTTCTACTTAATCTACCTTTTTAGTTTGGAAAATTCTATGCAACCTAGCTATAGCTATTGTTGGAAATAAAACACAATTTTATTTCTTTATTCTGTGGCCAAAATAAAATACTTTATTGATAAAACTAATAATATTGGACGAAATAAATGCTAAAATGAAAAGATTATACTAGCAGTATTAAACATTAGACAACATTAAAATATCTTATCTTACTTAGCCTATATCATCCCACTGCTGGGCAAAGGCCTCCCTCTTCTCCTAAGGAGTCAGAAATTCAAACAAATACCTAATAAAAACCCTCAAACACTTCTAGTTATGCATTTAGGTTCATTTTTAAATAGAATTTGAGAATATTGAACGCTTTTAAAAATACCTTGAAGAATTTTTTTCCTTTTTCGTCGTGTTTGGTTTTCATCAACCTGCTGCATTTCCGCGCATAGTGTGACTGATTTCCGATATCGGAAATTTTATAGAAGTTCGGTCTGGAAATCCATTTAAATATCGATAGAGTGAGTGAAGCACTTTCACCAACGTGGCTATCCAAAATTAGAAAATCTGATACTGATTCAAATTGCGTGCTATAGCTCAAGAGATGTTATTTTAATGTAAAATTATTACTACGAGTAAGTACGGAGTAGAATTTTCGGAGAAGCATACAAATTCGACACGTTCATGTATTTAAAATATTGCTGTTAAGAATCCAAAAGGATCTTTAAGGAAAAAGGAAATGTTTTCCTGTTCTCGATTGTTGTGTATTGAGGTCGTGGACTGCTTAACTAACTTGTGGTGTGTTTTACATTATGTTTAATAAAAGAAAATAATCGGCTTGGGACACAAAGAGATGCAAACTTCTTATAAAGAAGCTCGGTCCACTTTTCTGAGTAAACTTTGTTTGACATTAGAAAAAAGATTTTTTTGGAATTAAAAAGGTCTAATTTCATTACAAAACTATCCGATAACTACCGGATTGAAAGAAATTAAATATTTTTTCTGGTTTTTGAAACAATGAACATTGAAGAGTAAGAGGTAAAGAACACAACAAAAAGATAACACCTTGCTCTGTCTGTATGATAATGTGGGCTAGCACAGCCTGTAGACTGCCTCCGTCTGAGCCATGGCCTCACGACCCAGAGGTCCCGGGTTCGATTCCCGGTAGGGGACAATTTTGTGTTGATGTTTCTAGTTTGGTTAGGATATTGCAGGCTGATCACCTTATTGTCCGAAAAGTAAGATAATCCATGCTGTCGGATGGGCATGTAAATAGTCGGTCCTGATGCGCCTGATTTCTCTCTGGTCAGTCTGTCCCATCAGAATAAGAGACTGAAGGAATAGAGAGTGCACTTGTGTGATGCGCAAACACTTGGACACTAAAAACTAGTCCCGCGCAGTTGGCCGATCTCTGGGAGATTGGCCGCCGTCACTGAAAATCGGTTGGGAGGACTATTTTTTATTTCTTTTATTTTCTTACCTTGGCGTGTTGCAAGCGTAGTTCCAATTGCCAGGGTATGTTGTTGTTTTGTGGTTCTTTGATCTTGGTTCGGAGTGTCTTCTATATAATGGCTGATAGATTTGATATCACTCGCGACGAAGGTGCAGTATTTTTAGGATAATTTGAATAAAGTCGGACGAGAGCGAAGCGACGCTGCTGGTCCAACCGATTTCAAATGTGAGTATATACGTGATATATATATATATATGTCAACTCTCATTTTGGTTTTTGACAGAAGGGCGCGTTCAGTAGCATGCAAATTGATTCGAAAGAACTGTGCTTAGCCCATAAAGAAAAAAATAATTAAATTAAGTTTAGACAGTTTGTGAAAGTTTTATTTGTGCTTACACATAAAGTATTAAAGTACGGAACACTGTCTATATTTTATTAAAGATGTACTGAGTCTACTTGATGTAGGTACAGGAGACCTATAGGTAGGCATAGTGAAAAACAAAATCTGTAGATTTAATTCTATCTTCAAATCTATTATGTAGGCAGTTCATTACTTTCACTTAATAGACTCATGAAAATGGCTACAACGATTACTTGTATCTACAATGTAGATTCAACATACACTGTATCTTCTGATTATGTGCTAGTCTACGCCTTTACTTCACTTTGTAGATTTAATTATAAACTAAGTAGCAGGAATGTAAAGGTTGCGTTGCACATTGTAGGTCATTTATTTATAGAGCTGACAGTGCCCTTGCACTCAGCGTTCCTTGCTGATTAAATTCATAAAATACTAATGTCATAAATGCGAAATTAACCTCTGTCTGTCTGTTGCTTTTTCTTGCCCAGATTCCAATGAAATGTGACAATAAGAAGGTAGATGGCACCCCTATTACGGGCAAAAACTACCAATAAAAATATCTTGTATCCACAGGAAAATTTTTACCGCGGGTGAAACCGCGGGCGATAAGGCAGCATCTTATATTTGTATTACATAATTAATTTTTCTTTTAGATAAGATGTAATACAGAAAACCCGTAGACGAGTCGACTTACCAACTTTTTGCTTAAAGACATGAAATTGAAAGCGCCGTATTATGAAATCATCGTCATCTGCTCTACCTACCCCAAAAGAGATACAGGCGTAATAACAAGTACCTATACGTACAAAATCTTTTAGGTATGCTAGGTAGCACCAAGAAAATCAATAAACATTAGTTTAGAAATTCGGAAGGAAGATTATAGAGATGAGAGAAGAGTATAGAGATGTTCATACATACATACATAAATGACGCCTTTATCCCTAATGGGGTAGACAGAGATGTTCAAAAGTGTTGAAGAGGCTGCTGTTTAAGTGAGTTTACTGCAACAGCTTTTATACGCCTTCACCCACACCCTTATCTCAGCCGTCACCAGTGAAAATTTAAAACTGTTAAGAGTTATGGACAAGTTTGTTTTTCCGAAATATAGTGCTCTAATAGAGCCTGCATCATAACGAATCTCAAAAATAGTGCTCTCATGGTTTCAGAGTTATTAAGGTACCTGCCTTCTTGAGGCAGCTGCAGTGAGCATTCATCCTAGCAGCTTTACCTCTATTGTTCTACAAATAGTAAGATCTTTAGCAATGAAAATGGTATTGAAAAATAGTGCTGAAATATTTACTTGACAGTGTTTTCAGATAAGAGTGTTTTTACGTTACAGACAGGTTGTCTGCCTATTGCCTAAATTAAAGGTACTAAACACTAATTATCCTCGAATATATCCCTCTACTTCTTCTTCTTATCGAGTATGGGTTTTCGATTCGAACAACGACTCGATGAACCCTAGTGTTGGAGTTTTTAAACCTGTGACGAAAATACCACTATTATAGACCGGGCTTTGCCCTCTTCTGACTTTTACAGTACTTATGCCCGGGAAGCGAAGAAATTAATTAAATTTTTAGGAAGATTGGGAATAGGAATAGGTAGAAAAGAAATTAAAATAAAAAACTATTTCAGAAAATAAGCTTTAATTATTACACCTCGTGTTTTCGCGCCAACAATATCCGGAATTACATATTTTGAATTATTTTACAAATGACGTTAGGTAATGAATAAATTATTTACAAAAACTTTAATAGCTAATAATATTTTTAAATAGGTACATACCTACTTATTTACAAAAGTCATGAGTAGGCAATTGAACTTAATTTCTAGGTATGCACCTATACATAGGTATTAAAAAATTATTTTACAACAAAATCGTAGGTATAAATAGTGGCAACAATTTTTAGAATACACACACCTAAGCACTTGTCTTGTGATTAATAGGAAATAATGTTTCTAAGACTACTAAAATAGCTATTTGTTTAATATAATTAATTTAAATACACAAGCTAGAAAAATAATTTTAATACCTTTGAGATTAATTATTAGACTTAAACGATAAAAGTCATATGTTTTTAGTTTATAGCTGTTGTAAAAATGAAATTAGATTATTCAAATAATATTTTTGAAATTAAAATGATTAAATGTAATAACAATAATTAAGAAATCTGATAATCTTATAGCTAAGTACCTAATAGAATTAAGTTATGTACCTACAATTGATTTAGAATTTCAATAAAAACAGTCTAAGATCCCAGAAATTGAAATGGTAAGTTGCAGTTGCAAAGACTAGATAAGGAGGCTGTTTTCAGCACAGAAGAGTTTTTCAGAGTCACTTGATGTTTCATTTGTAATTTTATTATTAGTATTGACTTAAAATTCAACATTTTAATTAATTAAAGCCTTAGTTCTAATATCGGTATAATTATTATGGTATAGTATGCTTTGACGTTTGTCATAATATTAGTTTGTTATGTAATCTTGGATCCAACATCATGAATTTTAATTGTCAGCATAAGTGTCTTTTTCTGGATTTGTACCTACTTGGAAATTAAATTTTCTAGGCTACAACAACAGAACGGTATAACTAACATTTAGGCAACTATAGGTTTTATACGACTCTAAAACTCTAAAAAAGTATAACGGTCGGCAGTATCTATTGTAATAACAATTGTTCCGTTATTATTGTTACTTATACAATTATAATAATCAAGGCGCTATATGGTTTTGTTACGCTTATCACAAAAATATGGCAGAACAGTGAGTTATACGCTATTATATTTAGAATACAATACAGTATTTGGAGGTATGAGTGTAGGTTTTAAAGGCGATTGGTAAGTTATTCTGTATACCTTAACTTAAATAAGCCAGTTTAATCTATCTTTAAAAAAATACTACCCTAAAGTAAAATTAATTACACACTTAAATGAAAAGAACGTTTTTTTTTTAATTTATTCGAATTTTAAAAAATAAACCTAAGTAGTTTAAAATATAACAAAATAACCCGTACGAACGCTCTTATAATACCTACATCTAACATTCTGTTCTGTATAACATGACAACCCTTTCATTATATTTGTATAGAAGTGTAACAGAAACTGTATAAAATACTTGGAACTAGATCTGTTTACCTGCGAACATGGAAAATACCCACTAATTTATACTTTATGGATCTCATGATTATGCCTTTATGATTATTACGGTCGGTACTTTGAGTCGAATCATCATCGTTTGTGAAATCGGTTCAAATTCGGTATATTTCGTAAATTAAGTATATACTACGGGAAGCAAAATTGTTCAGTCGTTCAGACTATTTATTATATAAGTAGGAATATTTCTAATTTAGGCTTATAATAAATGTTTTTATAACACATTTGCTCGTAAAGGGTCTCTTATTACACCAATTTCAATATTGTATTGTATCTTATTACGTACTTGTGCGTAATCGTAATGTAAAATGCACGAGTGCTGTAAAACACACGAGTTTTTTTTTTATTAGGTAAAACGCACGGTTTATCGAACGGTACTTTTTTAAATCTTAGCAAAGAGTTTTTATGGCAGAAAAGTGGTCAACATTTTATAAATAAAATTAACTTTGGGAGATAAAGTATAATAAAATAAACATTTAATTCTTTGATTTAATAAATTTTTACAATAAATTACAACCATTTATCTGTAACAAAATCAAAAAAATATTAATTTACTTTATTAATAATACTGGCTGGTTTTTGTTTCAGCTTTGTACTATGGCTTAAAAAAGAAAGCGTTAATGCGCGCGCATCCTAATTTGTGAATAAGTAAAAATTATTCCGCGCGCTTTTTCTTTTCGCTGTATTGTTATTTTTTTTTATCTAGTTCTTTTTTTTTCCTCGCAAATATGTTATAAAACGTCGTACGACATGCGTGCGGTTTGATAATTACAGCCTCTGCTTTCTTGTAGTCCTCGCCTACGGCTCGGGCTAGCAATATTGCCTCGGCTGTAATGATCAACCCACCGCACTTATATCGTAATGTACTATTTTCTGTTACACCTTGCACATTGCACAGCGTATTGAGATCATCTGAAAGTGTTGCCATCCTAACATTTCAATTTGAACACAATACTTAAACAAACATGCAACTACTTACCAATTTCCCTTGCAAAGAGAAATAGTAAAACGGCTTTGTTTAAACAACAAACAAATTAGCTACCAATACCTTACGTGATTCACCTAAACTTTAAATAAAATTGAATTCCAAATTTAAAATAAAAAATTTCAAAGGCGTTTTTATTTATTAAAATAATAAATAAATTAAAATTATTAATTCAGATGATACAATAATGACAATCTTTTTTTGTCAAATTGTAATCATTCTGATTTTAACACTTTCTATAACCTTTGTATAATAAGAATGACCTTGGTATAATAAGAATAATAATATTGGTCTTATATTTTTTTTCATTATTATTTTAATGCCTCATACTCAAGTATCGGCACTGCAACTGCCTTGTAAGGAATCGGTGCCAGTACCAAAGAAAATATAATATCCAGTACCATGTCAGCTAATAATATTGGTAAATAATTTATCAGCACCTTATATAGTAATAACTTACTTCAAATATAATGCACAAATGTGATCAAGTCATAAACCAGTGAGGCTAATAATATAATATCTTCACTATTAATGGATTACAAACTATTGCATGACTCTGGCATAGCTAACACAACAAAAAATTGTGCTACTTTCAATTTATAATCATTATCATCATCTTCGGCCCACATCCATATTGAATATAAATATTATTGCATATTTCCTTTTACAGACTAGCAATTTAATAAACTAATTAATTATATGTTCATTGGTTCTTGGAAATACTAAATTATTTCTGCAAACTAAGGCATACCTATTTATTTTTCATAAGCAACTTCGTACAGTAAATTATGAAATATGGCGACGTTACAGTAACAGGTAGGTACGTTATTTTTCGCGAAAACTCCATAACAGGTTGTGAAAATTGCCCTCTATGAGACACCTGAAGAATCGCCGTAATATTTTCCATTTTATTTTTCATAGTTCTATTATTAAATACTATTAACTAGCAGCCTTAGTCCAATAACATTACAATCGGAACTACTATGCATCGTTTTACCTATTAGTCAAACAGACGATTTATTATCTCTAGTGTCTTTTCTGTAATTATTTTGTTTTAGAGTACCTATGGTTTTGTGATTTCAGATTTACCGATGGCTAGTAGATTTTATTAAGATTTAAGCCAATTTTTTCAACAATTGATCTGGCTGAAGACGAGTAGTAACAGTAAAATTTTCACATCTCCTTCCGTATTAAATAGGTAGGTACTACTTCAGCAATTTCATTGAAGTTGAAATCACTTAGTTTTGTAAATTTTTCAATACATCGATTAAATAGGTGAAAGTGATACAAAATAGTCTCTATTTCAACATCAATGGTACTAACTAGTCAAGTTTAAGTTCGAATAAATCTACGGAATTCGATCTCAGCTGACGAAAGGGAGAGTAAAATTGTCTTACTTTTAGAGGCGTTTGACTATTCCCCACTAATTTCCAAAACAAATGTTTCCACAAGCTGAAAATTACTTACTGTGCTGTACCAGAAAAAAAAACACGCTTTATTAGCTATTACACAAAATTATTGTCTTTGAATGCTAATGACCGATCAATTATTAGTGCTCAAGCTAACTATTGAAACTCAGCAGTTTTCTATATTTCTGTGTAAAACACTTTGTACTATGTTAAAAAGAAATCGCACTTCCTTTTAACAAATCAATTTATTATTTAGGTATTTATTATTTAAAATCTAAAGTTAATCACGTTATTTTCAAATCATAATCAAACTATTAAGTAAGTACCTACTTACTTATATAATTTTTGGTATTCAGCTTACTTATATAAATTTCGGTGTCCAGAAAAGGCATTTTATATTTGAGACTAAGCAATTTATTACAATGCCTAAATGATGAAAGGGTATAATTTTTTTTTTCTACTCATAATAAGGTAAAGTGGGCAGCAGGTCGAATTACCACTTTAACAGACCAATTTATACTGGCTATACAGTATAACCAGGTAGATATGACCAGTATATATTGGTCCGTTAAATGGTTAACTCGACCTGCTGCCCACTGTACCTTAGAGCAACCAGGGTAAATGTAAATCCCAACTAGCAAAATTTTCGATATACAGCTATTATTAGCTGTATATCAGCTGTAGAAACAGTCGCATATCTATTGTAAACAAGCTTATATCATGCGAATTTGGCCCCACTTTAATGGCTATTAGGAGATATATTAGATATATTAAAGCTCCGCTTAGGACTACCGGGAAACAAATCATTTGTATATATGTGTCCTTCTGAACTAGTTGGTGTTAAATCAGTGACAAAAATTCAATTGTGTCACAATTAGGAAACAGAAGGGTCGCAGCTAACGCTGATTTACAATAATTTGATTACAAATTGTTGATTGGGATTCTATAATAACACTTTTTTTGTTTTGTGCGGACTTGTGCGTGATTTGGAACTCTGACAGGATTTTATTAAATAAAAACCAATAATATTGGTAAGTATCTTTATAATTTCCCCCATCTTGAAATCCATCGGTAAAAATTGACCGTATATTTTAAGTTTTAGGTGAAATTCATATGCGCTTGCAATTTTACTGATAAATGGGTACCATATTATTACTGTATTTTTAATGCCCCCCTCGAATTAATAATATTTATTAAAATTTAAATATTTTTATTAATTAGGTATTTGCAAAGACATCTATATACAACTAATTAGAGTTAAGGGAGCTGCTAACCAGAAGATTTACAACATCTCGCCGCCATTACGGTGTTTAGGGTTCCTCAGGTTCAAATTAAATAAACCTTTGATATAGTCCGGTAAATTCAATGTTCTTTCCTTTCTTCTGCGTTTATAAGACCCACCTTTCTTGTAATTACTCCATTTTTGATCCATGTTTTTGCACAAACTTGAAAAAATAAAAACTTGTGAAATAAAATATCGTCACCGTCAGCCATAAAATAATGTTTTGCTACAATTTAATGTCAAGAAATCCAATATGCAGCAGAAAGGTGACATATACGCCCATTTTTGAATAAATATGCATCTTTTTAGCGTTATATTAGATATAAGAAAGTTAATATATTGCCAGTGATAAATGAGAAATATATTATGCTGCATTACATCTATTGAGTGGTAGTAAAGGTTCAGTTATCATTAATATAACGCAAGCGATAGTGGATATTCATATAGAGCATATCTGTGATAAAATAGCTACTGTGACATCTATTATATCACTAGTTAACTGCAAAGGTTCTAATATAACACTGGCTATATATCAATGATAGCAGAGCCACATAAGTTCATATTTGCGTTATAGTAGTATCATGAAAACACTAATATACAACATAACTGCTCTAATTGAGGTTTTGAGTATACTATTTTACAACAGTGTTAAATGTAATGTAAAAGGCAGCTATGTAAACGTTTATATCGTAGGTTATAATCCCAATTAGGCTGTATATTGTTATACAGCTATCTGGTGTCTCATATCACATATATATCACTAGCAGCCATAAGCGTTACTTATTTACAACTTTAATATCTCTATGTAGCGATAAGATCTTGCGATTTTGCACAATTTTGCTAGTTGGGATGTTCCAACCATACATTTGACTGATTAGATGAGAACTAAGTTCTTATTATTTCTTAAAATTAAATAAATAGGAGATGATTTGACTTCTGGCCAAATTATGCATGATTTTGATAACTTAATAATATTTACATTCAACCTGGCTGACCCTCACTTATTCCTAAAAAAATGCGAAAAGAAATTTCAAAACACGAGTGTTTTGAAAGCTTAACATAAAATAACTTACAATAATCTATCCGGCATAGCTCAGAATTAGATAAAGAGACGCAATATGAATCTATTCCTCTTGTATTTTTGAAATTTTACTATAATACTTGTAAGCAAAAGCCATACCCGCCATTATTTAAAAAATAATACTGTTTCATTTAGGTAGTAAGGCATTTTTAGCTTAGGTACATGGTAAACCGTCCCCGCAGTTTTCCTTTCATCATAAACAACTTTTGATTTAACTAATGTTAAAATGGCAGTAACAATCACTCATATTGTTGTCTCAGTCGTATTTAAAAGATACTTTATTTAAACAACAGCTTCAATACAAAGCACTTTATAGATTGTTTTAAATAAAGTATTTCTATCCGTACAATACAGCAATGTTAAATTCATTGCAACAATTTAGATTTTATTATTCTACTAATTCAATTGGAGTTTCAATAACAATGCCCCACCTCATTTTAGAAGCTGGAAGAAATTATTGTGGGCGGTAAGGTAAGTAGACCAGTGCACCTGCGCTGCGTGCGCTGCAGCTGCGTAGCGTTTAGAGTTGCGTGTAACCTGCGGTGCGCGGGGAGGCGCGGCGGCGGGCGGCAGACGCACGGCGTCAGAATACGTCGTCACTGGGATCGTCGTCCAAATCGCACAACAACTTGCTACTGTAAACAATGCAAACAAAACTTTAAAAAAAATACTATTCCCCTCATTATTTTATGGAATATTATTTTAGCTTTATTATACTCAACTAAAATTAACTTTAGTTCAATGTAATTTGAATAGTCACTTTACCTACTTAATTATGATAATAAATAACAAATTCTAGGATTATTACACTTTATATGAATCTTGAATTAGAATACGTCTTAAGTATTGAGTTTTAATATCAAGTTACGTAAAAAGGTACAAATAAGTGTAGGTAGTTAATTTAATTTCTCACGAGACACCACAATACTGATTAATATTATTATAACATTTTATTAAAGTCCAAAACAATAACACAAGCTAAGCTATCTAAACCACTTTTGAAGGATATTTTCATAGATAAATGCGGATGCCAGGCAAAGGAGTAGGTTTTTTTTTTAAATTTCAAGTAGGTACAATTTTCTCTTAGAAAATCAAGGAGAGTAAAATCCATGCTGAATTTCAGGATAAAGAAAGTAGGTAAGAAGAGTGATTAGATAGACAATTCATTCTACCAACAATTACAATATTTATCTTATTACTGAACTAGATTTATAGTGTTGAAAGTGAATAATGCTTAGATGGCAAACATAATTATCAAAAAGATTTCTACTTAATTTTGAATAGAAAAGTCTACTGGATCTCTATGGCAGCAGTGATTTAATTCTTCGCAAGAATAATTTATAGCTGATTAAATCGACGTGCAAGTTAAGTGTTGCGAAGATTGTAAGTCATAGCCACGATACCTTTTCAATTGTGCAGAATGTTACAAGAATCTAGACACATATTAGAAAAAGTATCGTAAGCAAAGCAACTTGAACAGATTTTATCAATCCATAGGAGTGGCTTTGAAATTAGAAATACGAATGAGCAGTTTGTACTTGGTTCACTCTGCACAGTGCAATAGATCTAAGATACAACGTACTTGGAAAGTTTTAGGAACTATATCCATAACAAACTATAGTAGTAACTACGACGTTCCATCACCAAACTTGAAATCGATATCGGACCTGAAAGTCCAGTACTTGATTTGAGTAATCTAAGGAAATTCAACAAGAAAATCTGCAAAATAATACTAAAGCTGTTCAGAAATGAAGAAATACGATATGTATTGCGTTTCTTCATTTCTCAATGAAACATAAATTAACCTAAACACTTGGTAAATAAGACAAAAATAGACTTACTCCTCCTTGCTGGCGAATGACTCGGCGTGCACTCGTCTGTTGCAGGCCCTGTCGCAGCAGCGGCAGTGCCAGTACGCGAGCACGCTCAGGCTGAAGATAAACACAGTCGTGGGCAGCACCAGGGCCAGTATCAAACCTCGAATAGTTGACTCCCAAGAATATCGCGCCACTACTAAATCAGGTCTCGTGTTACTGTAGAAACACGGAAATATTTTAGGTGCCTTCGGCCCAGCATATTCATTTGCAAACACTGAGCAATTTACTCTTGGAGGATAACCACAACCTTCTGGATTTATAAGAAATTTTAAGTCTGTTTCGTCCCAGTCAGTAGGCACAGGTGTATTTTCTTCATATGGTTTTCTAGCTAAGTTTACGCGAATTTTGTGGCATTTTGTGTGCGACGTAGTACAGCCTTCTCGGCATGATGCCCAGCTGCAATTAGTCAGCGTATGTGCTTGGACATGTTCTGACACCGCGCAAATTCCAGGTTCAGGGACAAACTCCGCCAATATTGTTTGTATGGCCGGTTCTACCACGAACGGAATTAAAAACAGAAAAGCAAATATAGCGAGAATGGCTGAAGTTCCAAGACAGAGGGAAGTATAGAATTTAAATCGCTCGAAGAAATGAGCGAGCAGCTCTTCTCTTGTCGGCTCGTGTGGTATCGATGGGCTGTCCGGTTCCGCAGATGCGCCCATAGGCAGCGTAGAGCGCTCTGACGCCGCCGGCGACAAGCTGGCTCGAGATCTGCTATTCGTAGACATCGAGTCGAAATTTTCAGGCAGTAGAAAGCATTGCAAATTAGTCGTCTCTTAGTGAACTAGCCGGACCCTCACAAAGGAGGGGAACGCCTGGAAAGAGCAAAATTATAAACAATATTAAAATTGATAGCATTAAATTAATAGCACATAATAAGTAAAGATAATAACTACATCAAATAATATTCGCAAATGAGGCAATATACCTATTAGTAATGACAAAGAAAAAAAACACAATTTTATATGTTCTTTTACGTACGAATGTTCATTTTACATTCCGTTCAACAAAATGTTCACGGCTACGTCCTTCAAACACAAACGAGGCTAAGGTTCATTAAATATTAAGCTGGGCTTTGTTTTCTGTTACATGTTTCTTTTATTTTTTAACTATATTTACTGACTTGTAAAATATTCTTACGTGACTGATCTCAAAGTGGAGATACAGGATCATTTGGAGACAGTTGCATCTCAGCAGGAACACCACCGCAGGCTTTGAACCTCATCTTTGCATCGTCTCCAACTTCTATAGTCTTTTGACAAAATATAAGAGTTACGCATGACACCCCAATCAAAACTGTAGGAAGACACAGAGCTACTATGAATTGGCGGTAGGTGGACTCCAAATCAAATCTTGCCACGACAGTATCTGGCATGTTTTCAGTGTAAAAGCATGGGAATCGTGCTTTTGCATTGTGGTCTGTGCCATCACGTCCGTAATCTTTTAGAAATTCTTTGCATTCGTCAGCGAGCGTATTGACGCATCCTTCTAAGTTGATCATCAAACGACTGTCATTCGCTAACGTCAACTCCACTTCTGAGGGAGCAATCAAACGATTGGGCATGGCTCGGACAGTGTACAAATATTGCAGGTATGTAAAGTTAGTCAAATCTGAAATCTCAGTTTTTGGAAGCAGTGCAGCATTTATACAATCAACAGCAACGACCCCAGATGTTCCATTATTGACGGCATGGCATGATAACATCAGAACTTCTTCCCCATTATCATTCCAGACAACCTCGCCCCCATCTTCTTGAGCAAGTTTAGCACATTTTGCTAAGAAAACTCGATCTCCACTCAAAACTATTACGTTTTTATTGCGGGTCGGAATGTCAACACAGCGTCGATCGCAGTTGTATGGAGTTTTTATTTTTCTACATGTTCCTCTGTTACATGAAAATAGGCCGTGAACGTCTATACAAGTAATTTTACCTCTTCTTCCAGAACATTTTAAAGGTGGATCAGTTTCTCTAAAGGCACATTCAAATGCGTCAGTGATGTTTATGCATTTACCTTCAGTGCAGTTGAATGTACCAGTCAAGTTACGACATTCATCCCGGATGCAGTGGTACTTCTTAGCGTTTTCTTGATCGATTCCATAGCATGTTTTGTTCGCAGCGCTTCCGCATTCTGAGAGCAATAAAGAAGAGCCATTCTTTCTAACATTCACATAGATCTGGATGCAAGCCCCAGAGGTCTTGCTAAGACACCACTCCCCGCAAGATCCCCAGTCACAGTTATCTTTGTTGACCGCCCTTGTTGTCGTACACATGATCGGGGTCGGATCAATCCCGGAGGCGATGGCGCGTGTGTAGGGCATGTAAATTGCTACGGTCAGGTATACGATGGCCACACAACTGAGTACTGCTGTCATCTGACAAACACAAATGGTGCCACATATTTTCTGATCTTGCGGCGGGATGACGAGATCTTCGATGGGTGTAGGTTTCGGCATGTCGGAGACTTGCGACGGCCCGCGCCGTTTCGCCACTGACGTGCGGTAGGGTGCTGACACCGCGCCTGCGCGCTACGGCGATCGATTAGACGCAGTGCAGGCAACCACGAACATTCCATTTTTTCTACATCATTGATGTCAATGACCCTAAAGTCGATACACATACGTGTTCACTATACACAAAATGTATTTATTACCTCCTTATCAAGTTTCAGAGTTATAAAATTAATAAAAAAAAATATAAGTATGGGATGTTGATTTATTCAAAATACATCCATCCTTTATTTTTAAAAGGCTTAAATTTACAAAAATGATTTCAAAATAAGAATAAACTGTTATAATCGATTGGAGAAAAAATTACCATTTTCATAACAGAAAGGAAAGTCCACCATTTTTTTATCAGGTCTGCACTTACCATTATATTACATCAATCAGGATCTTTGACATTATGACTTTTCATATATTTAAACAATAACTATCGCGTAGCAGGTACAGAAACATACAACAGAAAACTTCCCATTTTGTTTATATTTGCAGAGAAAAAATAAAAATAGGTTCTCATTTTCTACAACAAAGCACAGCCAATATACCGGATTATCAAGAAACATGTTGTTTTAAAAATATCAATAAGTATTACAACATCTAGTACATTAAAAATTATAAAGAGCAATTGTAACATACATTAAGTAAAATTGTAAAACAAAGAAGTTGAGAATAAATGGCATAATCATCAACTAAATTAAAAAAAATTGTGAGCTTACCGATCAAAACAACTAATCATCGCACTATCTTTTTACTTGAAATACCTAAGAACTAAATCACAAATAGTTAAGGCATGTTTAGTAGAGATTACGAGTAAGACAATTAGATAGTTTGAGACAGAGATGTATGATTTACTTGATCAGATTGTTGCTAGATTTCCCCTTGCATATCTCCATTGACATGAAGTCAGGTTGGTTTGCGCATGCGCCATGCGGCTATCAGTCCACGGTGAAGTTATTTTTACTGCATTGAGGACACTTTTTTTCCATGCATGTAACTAAATATGACCAAAAGTTGCTCACTATATACTAATATAAGAAATATTTATGGTACCATATTATATAAAAAATAATTATTTAAGACATAACTCCCTTTTATTCACCTATTATTATTGTTATTATTTTCTATTTTATTAATTATCTGCAAACTCTATTTACGGACTGTATAATAAAATTTCCTTTTCATTGTCTTTAACATAATTAAAGCATCTCAAAACTTATTTAAAGTTATACTAACGTAAGAATGAATAATACTGAATGAGTTAATTAAATAGTACTGGATTCGCTAAGCAAATTAAACTCGGAAACTGAATATGAGAAGCTCACATGTAAACAAAATAAAGTAGAAACGAAAAGTTTTTAAGTTTTTCACTACAATTAGGTACTTATATTGAAATTTTACAATAAAAACATTAAAATCTAATATTGGTAAAAATTGCTTACCGATTCCTTTTACCTTCATTATTGAAATCCCACGAATTCATATTAACGTTTTCAGTCCGTACTTTATAGTTTCTCAATATAATCATCGGTGTTGGAACTTACATTGCGCTTTGTGGTTTTATGACAGTTAACATAGCAAGCAGATGTTTTCTGTGAAACAGTTGTGTTACGTTTGGTGGTACGTTTACGTTTGAGGTTAGAACGCATTACGCATGCGCGCTCCTGTGCCAGGACCCTTCTAATATTTACTCGGCTTGCACCGTTTTCATCGACTTTTTTTTATCACGATAGGTACATTTATTAAAAAACTATATTTAAATAAATGTAATACCTGAAAATAGAATAATTAATATGTAGGTTTCTCGTTGTATTATTGAAAATCTTTAAATCGAAAATTTTATTTAAAAAATTACTAATATTAGTAGGATCCTACTTATTATAGGATTCTATTAAAATCTTTTACATAGAATGTGACACTAGTTTTTGTTTCATTCCAAAATCTTCAGTAGTTATGATTTTACAACCATTTGAATTTCGTCTAAATTTTCGTTGTATGGCCTATTTTGCTACAAAACAGCGGTCTCGCGTGACGTCAGAGGTCCCGCGCGCAGTACAAACAAAGTGTACCAGCCGGTCCCCGTGCGGCCAGACCATGCGTTCATAAAAAAAAATGATATCTCGGTAACTAAATGTCGTATCAAAATAATTCTCTTACAGATATTTTTTATTTGCTACAGGTAGCAGGCTATTATAAGAAAGAAATCTAAAAGTACGAATTTTCTCAATTGCTATTCCTGCTTATAAACATTAATTTACATACCCAATGTTTTACAAACTCAACACCAAAACAAAATTGTTTGTGCTATTCTAAAGCATGAATTTAGAGATGAAAAATATAAAAAAATACCATCACTACATTTATATTTTAATTAATATTTTATTTAAAAATACGGATCATGTTAGTAAAATTTAATAATAATAAATCAATGTTGCATTCAGTAGGTACTGTACTGGACCTGCTTTGCGATCCACAGGTCCATTTGTAAATGTTTTTTTTTTATTCATTGTGACCTGTGTGCCTTTAACGAGTTGGCATTGAACCATACCTACTATACCGGGTGTAAGAGACAGCTTCCTGCAAATTTAAAGGGGATGTATTATTTTGAACGGGATTATTACAACGATTATATTTAATGTTGAGGTAACAATAAATATAATCGTGGTAATAACCCCGTTCAAAATAATAATTTAATTGTAATGAACAACCGCGAAAGTCTGAAAACGTATAAAAGCGGATGCTCATTAAAAGAAACTGAACAACTTTCACCTGGAAATTCTTCCTAGCTTCGCTGTACAAAATGTCAGTTGAGGTGGCCATATATTTTCTATGGGGAAGTCTATTTTTTTATGTCTTGAATAATTTTTCCGGTGAATACTGTTCAGTTTCGTTGGCTGAGAATATTATCCACCAGTTTGCGGGAAGCTGTCCCTTATACCTCGTATTATGCACATCAGTTACATCAAACCGGTCCGTATCTGCCGTTTTCCAGGGTCTTTTCGTCGGCTTTAGTAATTGAATGTAAAAAATTAGTTACAGAATCCATATCCATGTTGATCATAAAAAACTTTGCTCTATGTTAATTTTTAATATCTATATGGTATGACAAGTCATTAAAAATTAGAGGGGTTGCCCAGGAATCGATACTAAGCACCACACACATTATAATAATTATGACAATATAATTTGACTTGAACCTGCGACCTTCGGAATGCCGTTCCATCGATCTGCCAATTTAGCTACCGAGGAGTTATCCGCTTTGGTGAATTGTTTTGTATGTATATACGTCATTATATTTATTATCTTTCTTTTCCTTGACGGAAAGGTCGTGTTGCTCCAAGTTCTTTTCATATAAGGAAAAGAAATAAATAAAATAGTACCGTGACTGCGCAAAACCTCATAAAAACATTCCCAATATTCTTCTAGGAAATACCTATATAAAATTATAAAGGTATTGCCATACTTACATAATTACTTCAATCACTGTTTGTGCGGAATCGGATTTTTTTCCCAGAAGAATATCTTTATGAAAGTAGCTTAATTTCGATATTTGAGCGAGCAATCCCATCAGTTTGCATACTGCTCATGAAATAACCCTGTACCTATTGTTATTTTAGCAAGATTTACCCGTACCTTATTTATTTACACGAAGTTTTTCTTAACATCTATTTATTTACTTCAATTACTCAATAAAATGACGTCGATCATGTTTCAATGCTCTTATTGTTCCGTAACAAAACAAAAATAATTAGATCACAGTCATCATCATCACCGAACAGTAATATTTTTTTCTGTAACCCGCGGTCGTGGTTTGTGGATGAGCTCGCTCCAACGCCTACTCCGTCTTTGTCACCTATATAGATTTAACTATGAGCAATCCTTTTGCAAAATGTTTGTTATAGATGTATGACAGGAACCTACAAAACCACCTCAGTTGTATGCAAAATGTTCATACATTAGAAGATAAAACAGCCTGAGAAAATATACCTACTTTACCTACTACATTGTATAAGCGTGACTACTTACACCGGTTTTGTGTTGTTAGGTAAATAAAAAGTATTTTAGGTAGGTACCTACATAAAAAAACATACCTACATTCAGACTCAACAAAATGGAACTGAATTTAGTATTACAAATATTGTTCTGAACCTACGACCTCAAGCACATTAGGCAGGGTCACTACCAATTGAACTACCGGGCGGCGTAGTGATTGTATAAGTGAATCAAAGTGCACTAAATTGATTCAATCGGTTCTAGAACATCAGCCTTTGAGATGGATGCAACAACAGGAAGTCTTTACAAAGTTGGGTTGCCATACACAATGTGTAGTCCCCGGTCTCGATGTGAATAGAGATTGGAATATAAAGGTGCAATCTAGATATCTACATTATAAATAGGTTATATAATAGAACATTATTGTGCATTATAATATTATTATGGTAATATAAAATACTCGATCAAATTACACTTTTGTATTTTTATACTACAGTCGGGGTTTTTCTACAGTATCTTTACAAGATAATTGATACAAAACAACTGCGAAATTCAGCGTCTAAAAAAAGATACGGCGAAAATTAATTGTATACTTCTTTTTTTGCCAACCTGTATATCATCGTATGTCTTCATGAACAACTTTATTATGTAAGTCACGTAATTTTTTGCAACGGAAAAGTTGTAGGTCGATTCCTATCATTTTATTGAGGGAAAATGTAGCTATCCAATTATTTATTGCGAGGGAAGCTGCTGTGCGTGAAATACTTAGTATACTATTTTCTGGTAGGCTCCGAGGTTATTTTTTTCTTTTAATGCTGGACTGGAAGCCATGGAAAAATATTGAATATTCCATTCCAGCTGCTTATCTTCCCGGTTATACTATATCAGCTTAGGGAGATGAAGATTTCGGTGTCATTGCAATACAGGAGAACGACTGACAAATTTATCACTATAGAAATACCTACCCTTAAAGTATAAATATGTGAGCATATGCGAATTATAAATTGTAGGTAGTTTGCAGATAGGGTGAATGTACTTACTTGAATAAATCACATGATGTCAGTCCCTGAGCTAACTGCCAGTTATTTATTTATTACGCGGTTAGTCTGATTGTCCACTCGCAATTTATCAGTTAGGCCGATGTAGCGGGCACACACGAGGTGATTTTCATACGCTACTAAATTCATGCATATTTTTGAAGTGAAACTTCTTTAGGCGCGTTTCAAACGGGGACGATTTTGGATTGTTCCGTTATTATACGATGTCAGAAATGTCAAAAATGTTTTAATTCTGACACGGGTGCTCGGCACACACCAAAGGCACACACGCTCTTTTTTTTCTTGAATCGAATGTCACTACATACATACATAAAATCGGGTAGACAGAGCAAAAACGACCTAAACCAAGGTCGTTCTGCCAGGTCTGACAAGTTTTGAGGGTTATTACAGAAGATTATCAGCACTGGTTGTCAGCCCATCGTCTAAATTGCAATACACTGAAACCTTCGAATTATTTAGAAGTTTGACCTTCGAATCCCATATCTGGTTTTTACAGCATGCCCGGGAAGAGATGCAGCTGGCACATTCTATGTTTTTCTATCACTTCCAGTCCAGCATGGAAGGTCACTACGGCAAATTCGTTATTAACAACGTATCGTAAGTTTAAATCTATCCATTGATATAAAACCAGAGTTTCAAAAAAAATTAACGTATTGTGTTTAAACCAGATTACAAACATATTGTCAGTCTTTCGCCTAAGTAATAATATTATGTAAACCATGACACACTTCTTCCTCTGTACAGGATGAAAAGTAGCTTTAACATTCTATGTTTTTCAATCGCTTTTAGTCCAGCATCGATGCAGATATACCCATAACCCATCAATGCTTAATCATCTAAATTATTGTTTGACAATAGAGTGGAGGGATTCCGTACCTTCGAGTGAAAAGTTTTACCACCAGTTCTTAGGTAGGTAGGTATTATCTGTTTTTGAAATAGATCGTTATTTAAACTATTACAGAAACTGGTAGAGTATCCCTAAAAAGTTTCGACCAGTGTGTGACTACAAATTTAATCAATAGAGCGCACTGCGTACGTACATACATGATTATTTAGGTAGCTAAAGTACAGGCTTTGCCTGGATCTTTCCAGTCTACCCCACGCAGTAGGTAAGATACGTTAGGGGTAGACAACTATTTGCAAAGATATTTTTTTTAAATTTTTTGGTAGGAATACTTACATCCAACGAATAAATGTATTTTTAACAGTTAAAGATACTCTAAACGGTGATGGTATTAATATAACTTTTCAACTGTTCGATATGATCTATCATTACCCTCCTTTTTACTTCGCCGTAGTCGGGTAAAAACTTACATACATTTTTTATCTCATTTTGTTCAACATCGCGTCGTGGACAATACTCAATCTAGCTTAAATAAATAATATAATACCTAAGTTAAATATACTAAATCATTAAATCGCTCTATTTCTAATAAGCCTACTATACTAGAATGGGAATAAAAACGCAAAGCTAGGTAATTGCAGATGGCTCCACTAGCGAGTTTTCCAAAAGAGACCAATGAGAAGACGCAAAACTGATATTGACATTGACTTTGACATATTACTGACCAATCACAGGAAAAAGGAACACTCGCTAGTGGCGCCATTTAGTTCCCAACCATACTTTTATTATTTTTACTGTACCTACAACCGATTTTGCACAAGTCATTCGTAGAGACTCGATGTAAGGCCTTGAAATAAGTCATAACCACTCGGTTTCTTATATTTACACTCGTAAAAATATTAAACAAGCAACAAAAAAATGCTATCGTATCACCAGACGTGTAAGCAATAACATTGACATAAACAAAATGTGGAATACAAATTCCTTTCTTGTTAATATTACGTTTAAAAAATAAAAGGTTGTGCACTTCTGACAATTGAGCGCGAATCCCGAGGTTATTATCATCAATATCGCTAATCTGGCTCAGGTTTATCCTGGGCCTATATAAGCCGTTGCCAGGAGGACCAAGGCGTATTGTCGCTTCGTTCTCAGAACTTACGAGTATTGAGATCCTGCGCACCATGAAGACCTTCATTGTACTTGCTGTCTGCCTTGTCTTGGCCCAGGTAAGTTTCCTATTTATTTGAAATACTTAAGTTCTATAAGTTTATTTAAATAGTTTTAATTTGTTTTATATACTTACCGACTTTTTTATTGTTTGATTTTATTTTCAAAAGTTTCCATAGTGTATTAGTAATCTGCAATAATTTTATCTATTTTATAAAGATTTTATTTTCAACGTTCCCAATTTTACGTTGCTGACTGATATCTGCTGGTCCTCAGTTATTATTTTCGCCATCCTTCACTTTATTTTTTTGCCATCCAGGCCCTGACCGATGAGCAGAAGGAGAAGCTGAAGAAGCACAGGTCCGAGTGCCTGGTCGAGACCAAGGCTGACGAGGCCATGGTCAACAAGCTGAAGACCGGTGATTTCAAGGTGAGTTATACAGCGAGATATTTCATTCACCAAAAAATTTCCTTGGGATATTGGTTGATATATGATGAAAATATTGGACTTCCCATACAAAAGGTGTGGTCGAGTCATTGTTTATGCGAGTACCAATATTTTTTTCTCATTTCGACCAATGTTCCATAGAGAAAGTTGTTCAGTTTAATGGTCAAAACAAACCCTTGAAATCCCTCCATCATCATTCGCTTGCCCTTCTCCTATTATTTGGTCCCGGTGGAAAACTCACTGAAGTTTTTCTATTTCAATAAATTTTACATAATTCCAAGTGTACCTATCAATTTTCACCCAGTCCATCTATCAAACCAGGTAACATAATTATCAATTTTGATCACTAGAACCCTTACAATGTAGGCAGGTATTAAAGTTTTTGTAAATATTATATTTTGTCAGTGCGACAAATGTATGTGTCTTTTTTTTGCTTTTGCTTTTAGCTGGTGACAGGCATATCGTCTTTTAAACTGCGAATAATAAATATTAATATGTAATTTTAAGTAGATTATGACGACTGAAAATTATGCGCTTTGCAATTGGCCCTTTGCGATATTTATGCATATTTCTTTTTCCATGCATTGAGTATTTTTATTTATGCATTGTTACAATATAATTTTGTATAAAAAAAACTACAATATCCAACCAACCCGACGATTGCAGAGCGTGATGTAGTTAGATGTTGAATCGGTTTTCCCAAGCACGCAAGTTCAACTCGTGGCTTCATCGAAAGAACTTTGATTTCTTGTTTCTCATGTTTTAGAACTTACTCGTATGTGTCCTAAAAATATTTTAACACTTGGAAATATTGGAAAATCTACTCATCTAAGTACAAACTAGAACTGTATGTTTTTCTGTTGCAGACCGAGAACGACAGCGTGAAGAACTATGCTCACTGCATGCTGGTGAAGTCCGAGCTGATGACCAAGGATGGCAAGTTCAAGAAGGAAGTCGCCCTCGCCAAGGTCCCTAACGCAGGTAAGTAAACTTTCAAAGTTTGTCACACGTAGCGAAAACAGGTCGATGAGGCTCTGCCTACCCCGTGAGGAATGAAAGCGTGACTGTTATGTATAGTATGTTTTTTGTACTTGGTTTCACCTACGGCTTATTAGTAGGAATGAGAAATAGGCTAGGTCCGTTTGCAGAACCATCAAAATTTCATCAAATTCCGTTCAACCGTTTGGCATAAAGGTACGCCCTAATTCAGTGCACCTCGGTGGGGACATACTAATGATGATTACTTCTAGGCGAGAAAGAGCAATTATTTCGCTATAATAGCATTAATCTTTACTAACATTATAAAGAGGAAATATTCGTATTTATGCCTACTTATTTATTAAAATATTTGTAGGTATGTTACGAATAAACTCGAAAACTACTGAACTGATTTCAAAAATTCATTCACCATTAGCAAGCTAAACTTCCACCCAGTGTAATATAGGCTACCGCAAGAAAATACGGACGTTAATATTTATCTAACTTTTTTTGCTACAGCCGACAAGCCCGCAGTCGAGAAGCTGATCGACACCTGCCTGGCCAACAAGGGTAACACCCCGCAACAGACCGCATGGAACTACGTGAAATGCTACCACGAGAAGGACCCTAAGCACGCCATCTTCCTGTAAGATGCTTGCTTAACCGCCGCGCCACTTCTACCAGTTATCTATTCAGTGCTGCTGAAACCTCTAGCATTGAGATAATATTAGGATGATTCCTTTTCTAGAAACTGGTACCTATTTCTGATGGCGTTGTCAATCGATTATTGTTCTCTATGATTTGAAATATTGCCGATAGTAGATAATTAAATACTTACCAGCCTGGACGAATTTATTTTCTTATTTGATCAACATTAAATTTTTCGAATTTCAATTTGTCTTTTATTTGACATATTTTATTTAGTTAGCTACCACGTATCCTACCTATTTGTAAAAATAATAAGTTCCATTAAAATCAAGTAGGTAAATGTTTGATCTAGCAACAAATTATCTTTTTGGTTTTACACAAATTGTATGCGAGCGGACTTCGGTAACGATCACGGCTCCGAAAAACAGCATCATTTTACTTTACATATCGACGATACGATAATAAGTAGAGATTTTTTCTATAGGCTTATTTTATCACATCTTAGCCAATTACAATACTAAATATTAGCGTTCACAGTTGTTTAATTCAAGAAATATGAAGCAAAATTTTATTAAATTTAATAACTGAGCTCCTAAAAAGTTGATATTTCAAAGATACAGTGTTTTGTCATGGCAAGACAAGTCAACCCGTGGTGGAAATCAAATTTCAGATTGAGACCACAAGGCGCAGAGACTAATAGACAAGACACTTATATTTTTTAAAACAAAAATAATATTATCAGTAAAACAATTGTTTTTGACATTACTTACGGGTACCCAACCCATAACACGTTATTACGTAATTCATTGTTCACATAATTTATAAAATAAATGGCAGAAGCAGAGGGATGCATTTTCAGTACCATTTTGAAAAGTGCAGTGAGTTAGTGAGCCGAACATGACACGATATAGCTTAAACAAAATTATCATTGCTGTATCATGTTTATTTTATTCTGCAGAGGTATGAGTTATTTTATTACTTTTTTATATAAGAATATTTTTTATTAAGAATATTTTGCTTTAGTACAAATGTACAATATAGGCACGTTCTGGCTACTGAGGAGGCAAAAATATAGGTATAGACCAGTTGTCTGTTAACGGCAGCGTTCTGTTGGCTGGCGCTGGGAAGTGGAAAGATATTCCATATATACGATTATTATAATATCTAATTTTGTAATAATAATAATATTAATTTTCATACATTTCTGCTTCCTCAGCAGAAGTAGGTACCGCGGTTACTTTAATAAGCAATGAGTGTAGAGCGCGGAACTTTCTATTGGGTTTTTGCACAAGATTTTATGGGTGAGTATTTTCAGTGCATCTTGAATGGGACGAATTTAGAACTAAAAGTGAAGAGATGGCAAGTAGAATGTGTCGAAGAAAACCAGGTCGACCCGTTGTTAGTTTTGAAAATAAGATCTGGAATATGGAATGTAAGTATTTATAATAGATACCTAAGTATATGTCTAACGTTATTTTATGTGGTACTATTATTATATTAATTCTGTGCTTATATATAGGAACAAGAACAAGCTAATAGGGGTGGGGGTAATAGATTTGCTAGGTAATAAGGAAATACCCTGTATCAAAATTTCATAATAGAAGTACCTATGTTATTTATAGAGTTATACCGTAATCAATAGGAAATTACTATTTTGTCATACATCAAAATCGTGACAAGATTTAATATGGTATGCAAGTATATAAAATTACATAGCACTTGCGATTGAGTTTGGCCTAGGATTCAAATGAATATAGTTCCTATTTTGACAAGACTTGTAGACATGGGAAAACTAAATATTGTTTTAGGTAGGTAATTTATTAATTTATTTTTTTATCCAAGGACTTGCCGAGGTAGACATATTATTGGTTACCTAAGGT
The DNA here is from genome assembly GCA_029255725.1 of Scrobipalpa atriplicella. Classification (NCBI taxonomy): domain Eukaryota; kingdom Metazoa; phylum Arthropoda; class Insecta; order Lepidoptera; family Gelechiidae; genus Scrobipalpa; species Scrobipalpa atriplicella. Next base: position 107,967 of record JARACY010000019.1, read on the forward strand.
GAGTTGCACTTGCACCATGATTAATTTAAGAATTTAATTAAAAGTTATTTAAAGTATATTTGTGTGTAAAAAACACAAACAGCGTGTAAAAAAAACGGGCAAGTGCGAGTTGTATTCGCTCACCGAGGCTTCCGTACCAACTTGGGGGTGTTTAATTAGTGGTCGTTACTGAAACCATATCAGAGGCCTATTACCTATTATAGCTGTGCTACTAGGCGGTTTGAAAACTCTGAAACCAGGGTTTATCGGGTCGTTGTTCGACTCGAAAATCCACTCGCTAAGAAGAAGATAGAAATAAATTTAAAAAAAAACGGTGAAGTGCGAGTTGGACTCGCTCACCGAGGCTTCCGTACCAACTTGGGGGTATTTAAAGAGAATAGAACCCTCCCTCGACTACAGAGACTTTTTCCACATAAAAATATGAACTGGTCTAAAGGACAAACTTAAGTTTGCTGTTGCTCCCATACTAGATATAGGGAGACGACTACGAAATATAATAATATATATTATATTATATTATATAATATATTTATATTATAATATTTATTTGAAAATTTGCAATGCCCTAGACAGGGCTATTATATGTGAGACTATTTATTATGTTATGTAACATCTACCAAACTATATTGTACCATATAATAGCAAAAATAAATGAATTATGAATTATGAATAAGTTTGTAATGACAAGTTTTTTTTTTTCGTGAGATTGGAACAAATTTACAGTTTTTGGTTTTTTTCCTTTGATTGTGCTATTAGACACTACATCCTTCTAAATTTCATGATTGTAGGTCCACAGGAAGTACCCTGTAGACTTTTGAATCTTGAGGAAGGCAAAAACTATAGGGTACTTCCCGATGACCTAGGATTCTGAGGGTCGTATTTATAATCAGCTCTCAAGAGTTACAGCGAATTTGAGTTCGTATCAGAAATGTCATTTCAGTACAAAACGACCTGTCAAATCCAAACTTAATATTGCTCTCAATCTTGAGATCGCTTTATAAATACGAGCCAGAAATTTGGCAAGAAGCAATTTACCCCAGCACAATCAAAGGAAAAAATCCAAAATCTATATTGTTTTGGTTAGATCACAAAAAAAGTATACTTTTAGTTTTCAGTTCCCTTGTAAATAATTAAACAAACGTTCGTATCTTTTGATTGCGAGGACTCAGAAGTGTGATTCTTTTACAGCTTCAAGGGACCGTAGATTTGAGTATTTAGTATAAATTTCAACTTGATATATTTACGCGTTCCTGAGAAAAAGGGTGGTGACACACGGACGGACGGACAACCGAGTGATCCTATAAGGATTCCCTTTTTTCCTTTTGAGGTACGGAACCCTAAAAAGGTACTGCGTTCCTTTAAAGTGGTTTAAACCACATTTTCTACTAATGATACCAAACAACTATCCCAAAGCACAAAAATTTTAACTCGAAAACAAAATTTGCCTTCTCATTACAAAGATGCTCTCCTCATCAGCAATTTTGTACGGACAAGGCAAAATTTTGATTTCGAGCTAAAATTTTTGTGCTTTTGCGGTAACGCAGTACTTTTTTTACACCCTGTATAATTTCTATAAAACTTTATTATTTTATTACACAGATTCGAGCATTTAAAGGTAATGTTGGCATACAAAACTGGGCAATCTGTGTACTTGTTAAAGCTGGTATAATGTCGCCACAAGGTGTGTTCAAAGTAGACATAGCAAGAAATTTAATCCCTGTTAATGTTGGTGAGTATTATACCGGGGGTAAGGGACAGCGGACCAAAAACTGATAGGTGTTGCTTAGTTAACGAAACTGAACAACTTTTACCATGAAATTAGAACTGAATATTATTTTTGGTTTTTCCATACAAATTGTCTGATCGAGGCTTTTGACATTTGTATGGGAAATATTATATTTTATATTTGTATTTTGTATGGGAAAGTCACTTTTTTTTCATTTACTAAAAAAAATTCCTGGTGAAATATTCAGTTTCGTTGACTAAGCAACCCCTTTAAGTTTCTGTTACGCTGTCCCTTACACCCCGTAGATCCCTTACCAAACTTAAAAGTGTGAACCTACCCATGAAACTGTACAACTTTCCCCAAAGAACATGAAAACAAAAATTGGCCCTTCCATACAAAATGACTTACCGTGTATAAGGGAGCGCCAATTTTCATTTTCATATTTTGACCTATGTTCCTTGGGAATAGCTGTTTGATTTAATGAGTAGGTTCACACCCTAGGAATAATTAATACAGAGTAAAAGGGACAGCGTCTGGCAAACTAATAGGGGTTGCTCAGTGATCGAAAATGATCAATTTTCACGAAGAATAAAAAAAAACGTCTTACTTATACAAAATAATCATTTTGGTCTGATACGTTATATATAACGTTCTTTTTATTTATTGACAAATAAATGTTTTTTTTTACAGATATTGAAAGGGTTTTGGATAAAGTTGATAAATGCCTTTACAGAACGAAACATACACCGGGAGAAATTGCGTGGGCGTATCTAAGATGTTATAATAGAAAAGAACCAAAGAAACTGAAAGTACTGTAAAGCAATACTGTGATTATGATAACACAACGAAGAAACAAAAATAAGGGTCTATGTGCTCGCGGCAACTGTCCCTTTCAAACCAATGACAGAATGCGCGCTCTGACCTTTTTTAGCATGGGGCTGTTTCAAGCCGATTTCATAATGTTTTTGCATATATCTGAATGTGCACAAAAAGTATTGAAAATAATAAAACATACAACCGAATTGAGAACCTCCTCCTTTTTTGGAGTCGTTTAAAAAACAGAGTTGATTATGATGTTCTTTTTAATTATACGGTGAATTTGATATAACATTTGCTGTTTCTAAGTTCATAGAAATGTCACAGTTATTGAAATTCGGCATTGAGACGCAAGTTGTTCATGATATTTCTGATGATTTCCTAGTGTAATCGTAGTATTTTTAGGTTATATCTATGAATCTAGTTGTTCTCTATATTTTAGAGAAGCTAACCATATATAGATTTATTGAAAATTCAACTATTAACTATCATAACAAAATGAAATGCCGGACCGTGTTTAGCCCGATTTAAGGTACTTCCCTCCTTAGGTATAAGTTTAAAACCTACAAGGTTATTTATTTTGGTATTTCGTTTTAGTTATTGTACTTATAAATATTTTAATGTCTTCGCCTCCTTCTTACTCAATCAAAACGCAATTAAATCAAATTGAGCCCTATACTGGGTTTAAGGGACAGCGTCCCGCAAACTGATAGGGGTTGCTCAGTCAACCGATGCTGAACACGTGAACACATTATCACCAGGATATTTTTTCAGGAAATGAAAAAAAAAATTTGCTTTTCCATACAAATTGTCTGATCGATGTGGTAATTTTGTATGAAAAAGCAATTTTTTTTTTATTTCCTGAAAAAGTTCCTGGTGGTAGTTGTTCAGTTTCGTTGACTGAGCAACCCCTTTAAGTTTGCGGGACGCTGTCCCTTACACCCCGTATAATATTTTACTTGTTATTATAGAAGTAGAGACATCTACAATTTCTACATTGCATTGCTACAACTAGGCACAAGGCTATGCATGAGACAGTACGTAAGAATTTAAAGAGATGGCGCTGCGGGTCGACAGGATGGCTTGTCGAGTAGTTCTCAAATAAATACAAAGATGCGCTGTAGTATTTGATTTCCGTAAAGTAGTTGTTTATCTCACTTATGTTGTTGTTGCGATTCTACCCGAGGCTACATTAGTTTTCCCGTAGGACAGCGTAGAAAAAATATTTTCCGATGGGAATTAGGTGAATTCCCGTGGTAAAAAGAATCCTATGTCTTTGCTCAGGATGATGAAATGCAATCAGCTGTTTGGTGTGACTGCATGAAGAAAAAAAAAACATTTTTCTCTTGTAGGTAAATGAGAAATTAAGTTAATTAATATAGGTATATTTATTTAAAAATTTTAAAGACAAATATAAAAGACATTTATTAACACATTAATACAATTAAACAAGAATTTACCAAATTCATCTTGAGGTGTAGGTAAGTATTATTATGTGTAAAAATTGCGATCCTAATTTCAGGACTGCGGTGCGGAGATTTCCTCTAGGAATCAGATTTTTATCCGCGGTAACCTGTGTTACAAAAAGTGTCCTGTTACAGAACCTGACCTAGGTATAGTAAACCTAAAGGTGTGCCAGTGCCAAGTATAAATGCCGATCCGTCCAGTGGTTGGAACGTGGTTGGGTAAAAAATATCTAAACTTTCACATTTTTAACTTTTCCCGTGGAAGTAAGTTGCGGTAAATTGTACCTAAGAGCAAAGAAAGTCTGTTTATCATCCTGCCAAATAAGTATAATGTCTCTGTCATTTTCATAACCTGTAATCCAAGTAGTGGTAATAGTATCGTAGAATGATATTATGGAACCCTTTGTGTACAAGTTCAACTCGCACTTAGCCTGTTCTTTTGCTTTTTGAGAGAACTACTTTATCTTAAAAGCCTTAATACCTTGATAGTGTTCGCGCTTTTACATAAAAAACATTTTTTTTTTAACTTTGTCTCGTCTCCAGACAAAAGTTAGAATCGAGTATTTCAAAAATACGGCTCATGGAAATCCTCCTAATCTTTACTTAGAAATAATAAATTTTAGATCAGATAGTGAGGAAATTAAATGCTAAACACGGCAGTTCTGATGGGTACAGTTTGCAATCGAACAAAGTTTTTATGAAAATGTAGGTTTCTATATTACGACATCAGCTGATTTTTATTTCGAATAGGTGAGCTATTTCTGCGGATGAAGGCTCGAGACAACATGATCGATCTTGTTCAAAGACGTTCTTATTTTGTTAAGTTTCTAAAAGATTTGCATGAGAGTAAATTTGCGCAATTAGTGCATCGTAAAAGTATGAAAATCAACTCCAACAATGTTCTTCCAGCTGCAGATACAGGCAATTTGAACATTCTTGTCCGTTAAGTATACTTGGATAAAACTGGATAGAATTAAGTATAAATTATATTTTTTAACTTTCTGCTAAGCGATTTCATTCAAAGAATTTTTAATATCGATCCTAGATTGTAATTTAAACGCGTTAGTTCACTTACTTTTTAGTCGTAACGTTATAAAATCAACGTCATGTTCATGAAATCATGGAATACCATCGCCAAACATTCAACCTGAAGAAGTCTAGGAACATAAATCGGAATTTGTCTAAAAAGTAAGTAAACTATCACGTTTAATGTCTGACTTATTAAGTTAAAATAATTTAATATCCTGTAGTTTTGGAGTTTATTGTTCGTAACAAACAAACATACAATACACTTTAAAATAAGTACTTCATCTTCATTTCCCTAGCCTTTTCCCGTATTTCACGGGGTCTGCTACCCAATAATAGGTACACACATCTTGACTAATTGTTAAGGCGAGCTTTTACACTTTCTTAAAAAATATCTAACTACCTACCTATAGGTACTTATAATGTAGGAGTACATTAAAAGAACCTTGATGTTTCACTTTTCATTACGTCGCTACCCAATAGCTATGTATCTGCATTTTCCTGGCTATATCTAATACCTTTATGTACCTTTAATTATACTGTGTTATAGTTATTCTAACCGGGTCGCGACAATTAGGTATAGTAATCTTAACTACGATCGCTGCAATACAGCAATACAGCACTATAAGTACCTATAACTCTCTACAAAACTGACCAATAGCGGTAAAATTACGGGTTACTAGCGAAAACATGGTATGCCTCTTTTTCCTGATTTATCTTATTGGTTTAGATACCTGATAACGCAGTGGCTATTTAGATAGGTATGAATTAATCATAGGTCCGATTGTACCTTAAGGCGAATAATCAGAAATTTCGCAAAAGTTGAGGTACTAATATTCAGTAACTATTAACATATCAAACTAATGAAAAATATATGTGAAACTAAAAAATATGCATAAGAGCATGTTTGCTTATTTATTCAATAATACTTTACATTTATTTTAACAACAGAAATTACCAACTCAGGTCGAAAAAATTTTTGTGAGGTTATTGTTGTTTAATTATAAGCCAGAACTTTGTAATTTTTACTGAATTATAAGCTAGGATATGGTTTGCTCACTTTTTGAAATTTTGTGTGTATATTTTTAAAATTGCATTTTTGTGCAATTTCCGCAATTTTTTTGGCGTCACGACCATCATGTACGTTATCGCCACGTGTCAATGGCGTTGCGTTACATTCGATATTTAAATAACTCGAAATCGAGTTGCTTATCTGACACTAGTAATAAGCCTTTACATTTTGCACTTGAACTGATTACTTTCGTCAATGCATCGTTGACATTGACTATCATTTGTATGAAAGCAGTTTAATCTATACCTAAAGAATTAAGAAAAACTATAAGAAAAAGAAAAAAATAATTTTGTATATTTAGTATTTAGTTTAATATTAGCGGCCCGCCCCGGCTTCGCATGCGTAAAATTTAATAACATAAACAAAACATCCAAAATAATAAATTTATCAATACGATACCGGAGATATTTTCATTTAACATGTAGACCCCATTAAATATTAAAAAAAAACGATGTACTTACTGTTTGCATTGATATACTCTGTCAGTTAATTTATTATACCTATTGAGCGCTTTTCCACTAGACGGCACGGCACCGGCACGGCACCGGCACAGTGACGATCACGTGACAATACCTATGGGAATTGATGACATGCCGTGCCGGTGCCGTGCCGGCAAGTGAAAAAGCGTGTCATAATTTCGTTGTTTTTTATACATTATGTCATCCACGATACCGTCGACGGTATCGTGCCGTCGCCGTTGCCGGTGCCGTGCCATCTAGTGGAAAAGCGCCCATTAGGTTTATAGTTTGTCTTCTGAAACGATTAAAAATGGTTATTGTGGGTTATCCCTAAGTTTGTAGACCTTATTATAAGGTGTACAATACTGAAGTACATTATTTTGATCTATCTCGTAAGGTTCAGCCAGCGTTTGCAAAAAATATGAAAAAAGAATTTGGCTTTCCCAACCAACTTTATTATCCGATCGAGGAAATCAAAAGTTTGGGAAAGTCAGTAATTATTTTTATTTCAAACTTTCACGCCTAATGGGGTAGGCAGAGTGTCAACTACCCAAACAAAGGTCGTTCCGCCACGTCTGACAAGTTTTGAGCGTTGTTTAAGTTTAAGATAGATCTGTATATTACTGAGTGACTGGTTGTCAGCCATCCCCTAACTAAATAACAATATACTGAAACCCTCGAATCCCTTAGCTAGTTTTTACAGCATGTCCGGGAGGAAATGCAGCTGGCATATTCTATGTTTTTCTATCGCTCCCAGTCCAGCATCGAAGATTTTTTTCCAAATATAAACCCATCTTTTATTTTGTGCAAGATTATATAGCTAAACTTTGGTATATTTTCCCATCTTTAAATATATTATGTTATGATTTTTGACTTTGTTTTCTGTCAAAATTATATGATGATATTATCTCATTGTTATAATAAATCATTGGATAAAAATTATAATTTTGAGATATTTTTTATTTAAACGCCTACTAGCAATAAGGCCGCCAATTGTACTACTTCTCTGTGTACATAATCAATTTGTAATTTCTATGTTTTTTGTGCAATAAAGTATATTTTTATTTGTATTGTATTAATAACACCTAAGTGCTATTAGGAAAAATTAATGGTTATTACTTGTATTTTAAGAATGTTTTACAATTATACCTCTTCATTATATATACATATAGTAATCATTATGAATCCTCGCTACTGTAATAACTTAAATCTGTGGCAAAACATGCAAATTTGTAAACATTTTCTTACCCCTAATTAACGTTACAATTTCTAGTTATCACTAACCCGAATCCAGGATAGAATGTTGTAATAATTAAGCCTATTTTGCATATGCAAGGTTGAATTTTGTATTAAAAAAATGGAATTCAGTTCGATCCAGGAACCTCCACAATCCTCATGGTCTCCATCAGGGCTCGATCCGCCCATAACTGCACCCGGATTGGCTACCGGCAGCACCGCTAGAAAGCTGCACACCAAACTATAACCATCTCTTTCTCACATCCCACCATACCAGCACCCACAATCTACCTTCACACTCCCACATACAAATTATTATTGTAGATATTACAGAGAATTTACTGTTAATACGGTTTTCCTACGTGGTTTTCGAAGTAATTTTAGGGCATTCTAATGCTGACCTTTGGTCAAACTACTGTGCATTGTAAAACAGAAGGCGTAAGGTTTATTTTGCAACAATGCTGTCAAGTACTTAGTACTTCCTGCATCGAAAGCTTCTTAGTATAATTTTTAACAACACAGTTTTTTTGCCAAATGCCATAATGGCTATAGTAGGTTGCTTTAATGGCGGTGCATTTTTTTATTCTAAAAACATTTCCTCGTGGACCAGTGTTTGTAATTACTCGCTTATCAAGATTTTAGATAAGCCTTTTTACACAGTTTATTAGGATGATGTGTCCTTCCGTTGGCAGTACCTAGTAGGTACCTAAATGTATTAAAACTTCATGAAATTGTCGCCGGCAATGCAGGGGCCAGTCCCAGCGCCATCAGCCAAATGGCTTTTCCAACTTTATTTACCTCCGCCACCACTGCGATTATGCAGTTGTAATGATATATTTATGTGTTAGTCCGACTATTCGTACCTACTTCTGTAAAACATTGTAGAATAAGTAAGTATTAATTTTTAAATGGAAGTATGGTTTCCAAAAATTTCGTCGTTGAGGCAAAAAGGCAGTGAGACATCGTCTCTATCTTTATTATTATTTTACCATGAACTCAAATACAACCCATAAATGCACAGCAAAAATTAAATGATTTAGGGCACAAATATGAATTCAAAATTTTTAGCAAAGTTAGATTACTTTTATTTAGGTAAGTACTTGTTGAAAGAATGTAACGCTATCTACGAACTTATTATTGGCTAATTAATGTTTAAAATGCAAAAAGCAGCAAATTACCGGTTGGCATGCATGATCAACATTAGTTGTTTATACAAGTATGCTCGACCATTCCTTAAACGGTTTTACCTACTTGCTTAGAAATCGGACAGTCAGTCCACGGCTGTAGAAGAGGGGCCCGTATATTATGTCAATGTAATAGTATCATAATTATCATAATAATTATTCTTATGTCATTTTTGCATGTTGGTTTAGTACTCATATTATTTAAATTGTCTTTTATTATTTTTTACCATACTTATAGACTAAAACAATTTATAATAAATGTGAAAGAAAAAATGACCAACTACTTAAGTAAATAAGTATAGCAAAAGGGTAGAGAAATCAATGGAAATACTTAACATAATTAGATTTTAATAGGCCCTTGCTTAATTACGATTAAGCAAACTGGAATGTTTATTTACAAACTTAACTATGTTCACTATTTTACTACTTATAATGAAACGTTACGTACTACGTAAAGATTTTTATTCCACATTGCGGTTACAAAGTCTTTTTATATTTTGGCCTTATGAAATTTAAATTTTTATTACAATTACACAAAATATTATCATTATAAAACAATAATAAACTTCGGGATTAATCCCTTTTTTACATAATCGTAAAACCCATTCACAACGGAATCCTAAAAACAGCGAACGCGAAGTATAACCATCGATGCAATAAATGATCGAAGATTTTCTCTTTATTCGATGAAAAAACGTCTACAAGCGTGCTTCAAGCGTGTACCAATACTGGGAACATTCTTAATTAATACCTACTCGATCATTTTGCATACGAGATAAATTGTTAATGGACAATTATTATAGTTTACATATCGAGAGTAACTTATATGGCGATGTAGAAAATATTACAGAGAAATTCGTTAATTTCACAGTAATCGGGACAAAAAGCATTAAAATGCACGGATCATAAAGCATGCGTTGAAAACAATAACTGTGGAACATACTTTTAAAAGAAATAAGGCGCAAAGCATTTGAACCACATATAAAATCTTTTTACTTATTACTCTGTAGCATCCCGAAAAAACACTCTATCAAAAAAACATAATTAAAAAAATGCATTGAGTACTTAGTTAAATTAATTTAAATTCTACCTATATCAAGTTGTGGGACAGAAAAAATAAAAAAAGAATTATTTGCTCTCTCTCTATCTGAATCCACAAGACATAGGTAATTTTTCATTAGGTATACTGAAATAAATATACAGTTTCGACGATTTTGTGATGCGCAACACGGTACCTATATATTTTTTTGGATATTTTAATACAATATTTTTTGACTTATTAAAAAAAATGATTTTTTGGACAGAGTTCGGTTTTCTGTCACAATATTCTTTGCCTATTATATTATGCATTCGAAAAAAAACTGACAATCAATTAAGTTGTCACTTGTTTTTTTTGTTCTTGGCACAAGGATCTTGGCAAAGGGAAAAGTGACACACGGACGAACTTTGTGACTTACGACCTTTAAGAATAAATCATATTTCAAAAATTATTTCTCTGAAAAGAAAGGATAATTCGACAAAGTTACAATGACAAGTCTCTAAAATAGTGATAATCTATCTATAAATCAATTACAAGTTTCATGTTAAAATAGTGAGGTGTCATGGATTGTTGTTGTACCGTAGCAGGGTTATCTTTGTACTACATACAAACTTGTTCATTTGGATCAAAGTTCTGGAATTTTAAAATTCTTTAAGGACTTTTTGTTTCTAAAATTCAATTCCTACTGTACATATTTAAATTTAATTCTTTTGACTGACCTAAACATACACCTATAGGTATCTAAGACAAGGCATAAGCTCCCGTTTAAAAACACTTATTGTAAAAAAAACTAGAACAGGTAGATTCAATAATTAATACATTTTAAACAAAGATAATATTTAAAATCCATTTAGGTATTTGAATTAAAATGTTCTTAAGAGTTCATGCTGTACTTTTAGAGAAACTGCATACCAACCTAAGTAAGTAGGTGCTCTTTAGCAACATTTATTTAAATTACATCGAAGTCAAAGATTTATGACATCCCAAACCTATTGGTTCTGCCGACGCAGGAGTAGAAAAAGATGGCAAATGAGTCACCTACCCATTCTAGTGTTGATGTTTGGAGTCCCTAGAGTTATTAGCCGTTCGGATGAAAAATCCACAATAATTCTCTGCGTGACCAAAAATTGGCTAAATAAAAGTGCGCAATTGCAACATTTTGAATATTTTCATATAAAAGTTCTTTCACTTGAGCCGCTATTATTGACAACAAATTCCGCACTTAACAGCTGCGATATTAAAACTCTTTTTTCTATTATATATTATTTAGAGAACAATGAAATTGCGACATTCTAAAGAATCTTTCATTTGCACTTGACCGTTTAAATGCTTTCACTTACACTCAGTGATAAAATAGAATGCAGTGAAATAAATAAAATACGAATATCATTGTGCGCACGATTCATTGCCGCAGGTGGTGAGGCTGTCACATTAATAGGTTGACATTATGAGGACATTATATTATAAATGTTCAGTGACCATATCGTGAAATAACATATACAGCCGTTCTAGCGTCGACCAATATATCATTGCGAACGTAACAATTAAACATTTGTGAATATATTCGTAAGTACAAAGTCAATGGAAAAGTAATCAAAATCAGTCCCAAACAGGCCCAATAGGTAGGTACTAGATTTAATTTTATAAAGGTAGTTTGCACCAGTCAATAGTTCATTAATTTACCTACCAAATATCTAGCACAACCTCCATACTTTATTCCTGGAGCATGGTTGTACACGCCAATCATAAATGTACTATTGTAGGTATAGGCATTAATTAGAAGCGTCGATGCGTCTCAATGAGACTACTGGCGATCGTAGAGCTGGCAGCTTCCTCAGCCAGCGAATCAGCTTGGCCATTCGAAGAGGAAATGCTGCCAGTCCACTATTGTCTCGTAGGGACGAGCTGGAAGATCTCCATGTTTTTAATTTGTGTAATGTAATGATTTTTCATTCAAATTTTTGTGTGTATAAAAATGAACTTTGCATTCAACAAATAGTACCAATAAATTTATTAAATGAAAAAAATAATGTCACAATCTACCAGCTCGTGCCACTCGGTGGGGACGATATGAACTGTGATGATACCAATTTAAGCTGAAGACTGCAGATTACGTAAACGCCCTTTTTATTACTATCCAAATGAAATAGAAGTTGTATTGTTTGTTTACTTAATAATTTTACACTAAAACTACGTTGTTACAAAAAAGAAACAAAATGACAACACTCAAAAAATTTATTACAAGAAATAGGTACGAAAAAGGTGTCCCATTGAATAAATTAAAAATACAATTATCATGATCAGGAGAGATAGAAACTAAGGTTCTATACTTTATTTAACTCTAATTCAAACAGACTACTATCTGTTAATTACATCGAAGACGTGTTGGTTTACACATCCATTATTAATTATAGTCTAACTCTAAGGCCGGTATTTATAATCAGCTCTCAAGAGTGACAGCGAGTTTGAATTCGTATCAGAAATGTCATTCCAGTACAAAATTAACTGTCAAATCCGCACTCAATATTGCTCTCAATCTTGAGATCGCTTTATAAATACGAGCCTAAGTTTTTTTTTTTTTTTTTATATAGTTTTACATTTAAATTATCATAGATGTAAATTTTACTGACATAAAAGTTACTACCTAGTTAGAAAAAGTATCTAGGCTTTGATTAAATTTATTTTATAGAAAAATAAATTGAAATACGGGGTGTAAAAAAAGTACTGCGTATGTTCTACTGACGATACCCAACAACTTTCCCACAGAACAAAAAATTTAGCTCGAAAAAAAAATGCCTTTTCCATACAAAGATGCTCTCCGGGATTTGCAGTTTTGTATGGACAAGGCTAATTTTTTTTACGCGCTAAAATTTTTGTGCTTTGGGAAAGTTGTTTCATTTGCTCTATTTTTATCTATTTACATTTTCCACTAAGTAAAATCATTCATTCATTATCATTTGTTACTCATTTTAAGCTGCAATAGAGATCGCCATGGTCGCGAGTTGGAATCCCTGTTACGTAAAACTGATGGTTTATTTTTACCAATGCCATATCCTCAATTCCTCGTGGCTTTCGTCTCTAGATGTACTTGCTTATTCCTATTAATGAGATAATAAGTCGGTATATCTTTGACTATTTGACTTACACAACGTGGTGACCACTGACCAGATTATTAGATCTGTCACACTATCGGGATCTTGATAATGCAAAAGGAGACAAAGGGTCAGTATGGAATCACAGGGATCATCTTTGACTGGCTGGGGTATGGTGGTTTGATATTACTAAATGAGCGGGACGAATCGTTCAGAGCGGCGCCTTTGATATGTGGTGCGGCTATTATAAAGGACTTTTGTAATTGGAAGATTTGTTTTAGGGATCCACAAATAAATTGAATGGTTCCGAACTTAGAAATTATTTTTAACAATTAATGTTAAAGAGGTATAAGATAATATTTAATTTATAATTTCTCTTTTTTGTGCTCTTGTAAATGACAGAACTAAAAAAATAAGCTTAGCAATATTTTAGTAACCAATATTGATGTCCTTATCATATCATTAATTTGATAGAACAGGAAAAAGGCGTTGTTGTCTCAGATAGGTACTATATACGCCGTTTTCATTATACTTAATATCAGTAAGAGTAACACGGTCAACTTAAACCGCAAGTAATAGTTATGTGGATGACCTGATAAAGGTGTTGGTCAGTTATTTTTAATGTAAAACTCAGTTTTCCGCAATGCGGTTTTACCATCAATTAATTTTGTTATGCGAAGATATTTTATAATTTTTCTATACCTACCTATATAATATATAAATATGCAGTCACGTGATTGAATAGTTTTGTGTTGTAATTTTTTCTTCGTATTTAGTACCTTTTTGATGCTAAAAAGTAATTTCATGTGTTGGTTTCAACCTACACTTTCTATAAAGGTAAACCCATTAAATCCATAGATATCGAAAAATGTACCATAGATAGGTATACATAGATCATATGAATATAGCAGAAGCTACCTTTTAAATCTTGCAATTAGTTAACTCAGCTCACAAATATCAACCTTGGTATACATCAATTCTCAAGGAAAAAATGAAATGGGTTTTATAAAATATAAGAATAGTATATAACAATATATTATACCGAGGTTTTTATTACAAATATTTGACAGTTCATGCCAGTTTATTATAAAAAAATGAATATTAACGAAAACAATGTAAAAAAATATATATAGGTAGGTAGGTACTTCAAACTTATGTATAGTAAACAGGGAAATCCTATTTATAGTAGGTATCTATTCCTATATACCTAAGTATAAAAGTTTTCAACGACCCTATTTAAGTATAGTCAGATTGTACGCAAGCCAGTATTTACTGTAGCAAATTATAAAAATACAAAGTACGAGCCATTAGTTCGAACAATTTTGAAACACGACAGCAAACAATCTACAAATGCGAAGTATAATTTAAAAAGTCGGGCTGGTTTCTTTATCAAAATGCAACGGTGGTATTAAGCGAGTCATATCTGCAAAATCAAGCTTTTTGAACGCAAGCTGACAATGCGACTAAATTACAAACTAAACTGTTGGATGTAATTTCATTATTATTGCATACAGCGAAGAGGCGGTGGGTAATTATTTAGTTTTTTTTCGAATTTAGCCAGTTGCCTTAACAAAGCTCTTTGCTTTTACCAAAATTATCGGTGTTTATGCAGTTCAATTACTGATTCCGTTGATAATGTATTAATACGCAGTGTTCTTAGCGATACTGAACAATTTTAATGATAACTTCATAATTAACGTGCTCAAGTTGTGTCTCTCCCTTTTATGGCGAATATAATCTCCAAGTCGAGCTAGCGGGCACGGCTGTACCATCCTTTTCTCGAACCACTTCAGAGCACTTTTGACCCTCTGATATTTCAGAACTCATAAAACGCAGAAGTCTCAAATTCATAACTGAGGTTGAGAAATTACTCGTTCTATTTCAGCAGTCGTAGAAACGAGAAAAGTGTCTCAATACACTATCTAATTTATTTAATTTTGTTTAATCCATTTCTACAATTTTAAAGATAATTTCGCATTGTCCTTTAGTATTTTGAATAAATCTGATGTAATACCACTAACATAGAACACGCTGCGTAATTGCCAAGTCACCATTGTTGTTAAACTAAAAATATAGAGACTACGGAGATCAGTGAATAAATGACCGTAGAAGAGAACACAATTGACTTGGCTCACCATTTGATCTCACTACTTTTTACGGCCGAAATACCGCGAGGCTTGGCAGAAACTTTACATAGAATGTTTTTAATTATAATATTTTACTTACCTAAACTAGCTGAAAATCCATGGACATGAATAAATTACAAAAAGTTATACGAGGCCAGTCTTGTCTCGTAATGGCTACTTAAAGAAATAAATGTCATTTCTGACATAGAAAACCCCAAGTTTAGCTAATACCAATAATACTGTAAAGAGCATTGATCTTTCGTACACTAGGTCTTCGATCTGCGCAGGCAATTAACAGTTTTTATGTCTACAACATCTCATCATCAATATCTATGGGAATCGATGAAATACCGTGACGGTGCCGTGCCGGCAAGTGGAAAAGCGTGTCATATAATTTCATTGATTTTCATCCATTATCTCACCTACGATATCGTCGACGGTACCGTGCCGTCGCCGTTACCGTTGACGTGCCGTCTAGTGGAAAAGCGCCCAATATGTTTAATTCTTTTACCAATACGAATTAAGTTATGTGTGAGCAAATTAGTAGTAGAACCTACATAAGTACATAGGAGTTTATGACAATCATACGAATGGATGCTAAGATGCAACGAGTAAAATATAAAAGATTTAAAGTTTGCTTTTCAATATTTACTATTTCCAATATTTACAATATTAATATTATATTGATTTCAGATACCTCTTACCTATGTGGGCGTGAGAATTACGCGCTTGATAACTAGCTATTATTATTCATTTGCTACGCCCTAACATAAGTTTAGTTAGTTTTTTTTAAATATAGATATACACTGAATAAACAAGGTCTGCGTTATCTTAAACGTACATCATTAAATTACAACTGCCTACTGAACAAATAATAGTTTATATTAAAGCATAATAAAAAAAAACTTAACTGGGTACGTTTCGTCGGTACGTCCATTCGTAGCCAAAACAGGTGCCACAATGTCGATCTGACCTGTAACACGATTACTTACCTTTCGGCTTCAACTAAGGTTGAACTTCAACTAAAGTCAAACTGTTTATTGGTTCAATTTAGCACGTGCAGATAGGAACAAAGGTGCAAAGCGCGCCGAGTTTCGCGTGCGCGCAAACATTCAACTTACATTCGCGGAATCGCGCGTAACCGATGAAGATGGGTATCACACAACCTGCCAGTTATTAAAAATGTAACCAGAGGTATTAAATATCATATTCTTTTTAATTTTAGACTGCTTTATGTTGAAGGGAAGAAGCCACAATTTATGAAAATGTTATGGAAGTCTTCATGCAGGCATAAATAAATATATCCGACGAAATAATGTTATCTTGGATAAATTCTGGAAATAACTAAACTTATACTAACTGAACAAATAACTTAAATTGCAATATAATTATGATCGACCTTTGATTAGTATAAATTAAGTCTTCTTAAATTAAATAGTTTGTTGAGCCAATAGGTCACAATAATGTCATTTCTTTAACGCTAAATTCCTATGCTGATATTTTTTTAACTATATAGGTAGAGAAATGTAAAATTAATATAAACATTTAATTTTTATCTTGACTCAGTTAAGTATTAAGTATATTTTCGTTGCAATAAAATGTTTATAGTTGCAGCAATCTTATCTCTAAATATTTGGTTTTTGACAAGAAAAAATAGATAGTAACAAACACAATTTCACAAATTTCATAACATCACAAAAATACAAAATACTTACAAGCATGTTTAATATACGTTTCAAGAGTCTACTAAGAAAACAACACTCGGCCAAGCCTGTGCTATGTTCGATATGGAATCAGATAGGACATTTTTCAAAATTCAAATGTCGAACACTGGTAGCAACATGATGATGGTTGTATGAACGGTTCGTCGGCGATCAGCAAGCGGTGCGCCCGCGCACAGGAAATCGGTCCGGTTTTGCAGCAGTTTCACTTCTTATCGAGTGTACGGACAGCATACTAAGCGGCCTGATGCTCTGTCATTATAATTGTCTTTTTTTATGATAGGAAAATATGGTAATAGTAATAAGAAAAATGAAAAGTGTGAATAAAACAACCTAGATGTACAAAATGAAAACAATTTGGGTTTTTGGTTCTATAATAAATAGTTAAGTATTAATTATGTTTTATAACTAGCACCGACCATTATATAAAACTAAATTGTAAAATTAAGTGAAATATACAAGAAATAAAATAAGATTTAATAAGAAATGTAATTAATTATGCTTTAAGAGACTTGAAAAATTGTGAAATAAAGCTGAAATCTGAAATCTGATCTGCTCTCTCGTCTCGAGTGGGATTTCGAGTCAACGAACGACCCGATGAACTTCGGTGTCAGAATTTTTAAACCACCTTTTAGTAACCAGCTTAAATAGGCCCCTGACATGGTTTATATTATAGGTACCTACCTATTCAAACGTATACTTACTTAATCACTTATTACTGAATAGATTGTCTGGAATTGATATAAAAAAGTGTAATATAATAATAATACCTACACTGAACCAAAAAAAATTGTACTGTACGAAAAGCAAAAAACATAATTATTACTGACCGGGTATGTTTTTGCTGACTTTACAAGGTTATTAAGTTAGGCGTTGTTATTTAGCAACTTTGCGATGTTTAAGCACTAATTCAGCACTTTAAGACGCGAACCATCAGTCAACCTTATGCGATAAGCGCCTGCATGACTATAATAACACGAAAATAAGTAACTTAGGCTTCACCTGTAGGTACCACTGTGTTTTTTTACTTGCATGTCGCCGAATTATTAAAATAAAAAATCGTAAGTATTATCCGCCTTTTTTTTTCAAATACAATTTTTGATATGATCTGAAAAATGTGGTCGGAAATACAACAGTATCAAAATTGACGAAAAATGAATATGTAACGGATTTTTGATAAGACTTTTGCAATAATTACTGTTCTAGATTTTTACGGGAAAAATATTTGGTGATTTTTTTATGTGTAGGTAGGTTACCCTGCTGGAATGGGCGTATTTTTCACGATACTTGCGAGTTCCTGCAGAGGGCGCTGAAACTGGCTAAAAAACGTTTCTTTGCACGGAAAAGTCTATTTACTATTTATATCGTTTTTTTGTCAAATCAATCTTTTTGCATATCCGAAAGCTGTATTTTACTTATCTGTAGTTAATTTTTCAATAAAACACAAAGAATAGCCTTCTAAACTACAACCCGTGCGGATAAATTTGGCACCTCGTAGACAGAGAGCGGTCTATGTAAAAATGTCAATCAGTATAGACCGCTCTCTGTCTACGAGGTGCCAAGTTAATCCGCACGGGTTGTATAAATTTTACAGTTTGTCATATTGCGTGAAACGAAAACGTCAAAACAACGTTATACGACCTGTTAAAATGTTAGCCGCGTACAACGCCATCTATTGCGGAACTGAAAATTTTCTCCGGAATGAGCAAATTAAAAACTCCCATTAGGTTTGCATTTTGCCTATCTATATCTACACCGATATCACCATCTTCTCGGTATTGAAACCGACCAGCAATTTTTACAAAAAATATTTAATTATAAAATTGCTGGAGCTTGAAAAAAATCTGTTATCGAAAATAGAAAGTAATTTAAGAAAATTGGAACCTTCAGTCCATACTTTAAAAAGCTTGGTGCCATATTTCGTCAAGTTTAATTACATGCACTTTCCAAGCACATTTTCACAAAATGGTGGTTTGGAGTTTGACGTGATATTAGCATAATTACTATAGGTATGAACGCTACGATTACTTTACCCTGTTCCCTTCCCTATGCTAAATAGCTAACCAATTTTCCACATACATATAGTCACGTATGTATCACTTGCAGTTGCAGGCAGAGAATCAACAGCTTACTAAAACTTTTCTTTTTCGACACGTCTGAAAATTGTTGTTGAGGGTGACTTCACTTTTTCACCCTTCACATGACAATCATTAACAATCGGTCTGCGAAATATCGCCCACATTTATTTTAAACAATCATTATCATACTTACCATTCCACAAACATCTCCTATTCTGTGATAGGTACTTAGCTGGACATGCATGACCCACCGCCAGTTTGAACATTATCATGAATAGATTTATTGTATATTATTTTATTGTATTTAATAACAATTTGACAAATATTTTCTTATTATACTTATCCTTTTTAGAGCGTGATTTTCAAGTAATTGGTTTTTATTAATTTCATTACCAACGAACTAATTATGCGTAATTCAATTTCCGTTAGTATAAGAGTTACACAAACGGTTATGGTAATAATTTAAATGGTAAAATAACTTTTTACGTCACGTTCTTAATTTAAAGTTCAATTTTAAAATTCCGCGCGCGCCTCTTCGTTATAGGCGCGTGCATCTGCGCCTGCGACGTTCACATGTCACTTTGACACTTCAATACAAACTGCCTGTGATGAGACCGTTCCGCCACTGTCAAGCTTTTTTATACTTTATTTCCTTTTATTGATATCTTCATCGCCCAAATTGCAATACAGTATGTTAGTGAATTAGTATAGTATGCCATGCCCTGGAAGAGAAGCAGTCGGAAAATTCAATGTTTTTCTATAGCTTCCAATTCTAATCCAGCGTGGAAGAAGTTCTCAAAAGATAAATTTACTCTCCTTTTTGAAACGACTTCAATAAAAGAGAGGAGGTTTTCTATTCGTCGTGATTTTTTGTGCTCTCCTTCTGTGAGGAACTGCATTAATTTCCGGTTATTCCAAAAATATGAATTGGATTTAACTAAAATAAATAAATATACTTAGAAAACTTGTTGTTGTCACGGATTTTCAAGGTGAGTTATTATTTAATTTTGAAAGCCAGATATTTATTTTTAGTACCTATTTCGAGTCCATTCAGGTCAAAAGAGTCTTCCCGCAAACACTACTGAGACTCAGTTTTATAAAAATATTTTTATTAAAATAAGTTGTATTATATTTATAAGATAAATAAACATAATAAGTAGTATAATATACTTTTTTATTTCCACAACTTACTGTACAAAAAAGTATACCTAGGTAGTCAAAATAAGTACCTGCCATAACTTTTTTTTAAATAAATCAAATTTTTACTTTAACTTGTCACGTATAGGTAACTATTAACAAAAACACAGGCATTAAATTAACGCTTCAGTACTTCATTGGATATTATTATAATCCCCTTTTAACTTCTTTGATGCGATAATATATCCGTAGCTGATAAATGTAAGTTTACTCTTGTCACTTGAAAAAACTCGTTAGGGATAGATCATTTATCGTTATACGTGCTGTTCATGCACTCACCACAGAAGAGGTAAAATAGAGTAAAACCTGCAATCATGTAATCCAGATCGAAAGGATTTCGTCAACTGCAGACACAGTTGATAGAGCAATAGAACCTGTATTCTAAGGACGCAGTAACAAATCCTATTCACTTTAAAATGTTTGAT
This sequence comes from Scrobipalpa atriplicella, assembly GCA_029255725.1. NCBI lineage: Eukaryota > Metazoa > Arthropoda > Insecta > Lepidoptera > Gelechiidae > Scrobipalpa > Scrobipalpa atriplicella. Next base: position 128,629 of record JARACY010000019.1, read on the forward strand.
TTCTTATTTCTCATATTTAAGAAAAAGAATACGTTTTTGGTGAATCCGCTACGTCAATTTTAGTTAAACTCTTAGTTAATATGCTAATAAAACATAATTGTCTGTTAACAAAACAAATTTTTAGTATTAGGTACGGCGTCGACGAGGTTATAGGTACTTACTTATGCACAAAAAAAAACTGTCTTTAAGGTTGAAGTTTTCGCCTGTATAAAGAAGTTTTAGTGCCTCTTTCTTATACTGTGTATTTACGACGGCTTTTCGCGTATGCTTTTGAGGTATTTTTTGCTATCAAAGGAAATGGAATTCATGATAAATGTTTTTTAATTATGGAAATGTTTATTATAAAAAATTTTTAGTACCATAATATAGTACCATAATTTATGTTATTATAAAAGTATGTGTATCAAAACTCTCCAAGTTAGCCGATCATCTGACAATCAAGGATTTCTGAATGTTCGGCACAATGAGTAATAGTTATCTTTTATAACAAGTTGAAATAGGTATCTTTCTTACTGAGATAAACCCTGCTGCAAAATTTCATCACGAAACCACTCGTCATAAATTAAACAACTATCTATCTCTATACAACCTGAAGATCTGGGAAAACTAGATGGCAGTTTCCACCACCTTAAAGGGAAATCTTCCACGTCAAAGATTGACTGTGAAATTAGCTTGTTCAGTAATTTACATTATGAGCATTTAAAAACCAAATTCGTGCCGCAGGTGTACGGTGAAAACGTAGGTACCATCAAATAACTCTTTTGTTACTATTTGAAGTTACTTTAGTACATACACTGCGATTTAAGAATATAAAGGCAAGGTATACAAAGAAATCATGAGCTCCTCGAGAAGAGCGAGTAAAATAAGTACGAGTAAGTACCTACCTATGTGTGCAAGCCGACGGCATTTCTTACGGACAAGTTAAAAAAACCTTCATTCAAAATGTTGACAAACTTGCTATAACCACCATATTGTTTACATGTATTTCAAATACGAAGAACGAATAGCCTAGGGCCCGTTATATAAAAATAATAACAAAGAAAATAATATTAACAAAGCGGTGGTAGGCTCTCACCGGAGTCCGGCGCCAAACAGCTTGCTGTGTTCCGTCGGCGGTGCGTGAGACTACCAGTGCCTTAACAGGCGTCTTCTGGGTAAGCTCGCTCCATCGTCGACTCTGTCACGGTCATCGCTGACCTTTGTGTCTGGAGTCAAGTGCTAACCCATTCCAAGTAAAAAATAAATAAAATAATAATACCTATACTTATCATTCAATTCTATGTTTTCCTACCTAAATACCTAACAGTACGCACTATTAGCGGACTCGACGTAAACGTAACTCGTCGTAGACGCCATAATTCATACACTACACATCCTAGAAATTTTTCAGCTTTCTAGTTAGAAAAGCTGTAAAATAACTACCTAATTATAAGTACCTACCTGAAAAAAAGTTGGAAACCTTATAAAGGTTATTTCGCATTTAAATTAAATTTAGGCGTTCAGCTTTTATTCCTTACTCGATTAAATATTTATGTACCATAAATACTAAATGATAAAAACAAAATATTTCCTAAAAATTCGGTCAAACAAACAAACGGACAGACTAGACACATAGGCATACTTACAGGTAGGTGTATCTACTTTTATATAATTTTAATTCTTATTATATATATATTTTATTTATTTGGAATAACACCAGCTTTAGACTAAAATTAAAACTTAAATATTTTGAACTTATCTAAAAGCCAATAATTATATTATGTACCTTTGCAATTACCACCTTACCTGGTTTACCGTTTTCAGATACCTCCTATTCTAAAGTTGGGTCACATGTTGCTTCTCTTTGCCATAAATATTACAATTTCTCATAAATATGATACAAGGTACAGCATAACGTCAAGTAATTTTATTTATATAAAAGGTTCACAGGACATAATAGCGTCGGATAATAAAAATTGATATAATTAAGATATTGATTATGTATAATTGCATTCACAAGGCAGGTGCTTGCAATTCGCTACCAATATTATTTTTTTAATGTTATAATATGATAAAAGGCAATGCAATGTTCATTGAAGTGTCTTCAAAATAATATATTTATTTCCTTAGTTTTATCGTTCGCCATAGTTGTAGTACAAAGACAGATGTATGTTCGAATAAGTTAATGTTAAAGTCAGAGAATAAGTAGTTGAGCATTTTGAACGTATGATCAAGATAAAAATAACGAGTGTAAGGGACAGTGTACCGCAAACTAATGGAGTTGTTCAGTCAATAAATCTGAACAACTTTCAAAAGGAAATTCTTTCAGGAAATTAAAAAAAATTGCCTTTCCCATACTATGATTGTCTAATCGAAGTAGTGATTTTGTTGGGAATAGTAGATTCATAGACTAGGGTGGAAGAGAATCAATTCCCGAGGTAGTTAGACGCCCGAGCGCAGCGAGGGCGGCTATAGTCCGAGAGGAATTGATTCTTCTACCCGTGGCAATGACTCTACTTTTCATTTAGAATATGAGGAAAATAAAACTAGTTGTTAATACTTATTTAGCACAAAATATCGCACAAAAGTCCGTCACAGATACATAAAAGAACAGATTTTACTATCCCGCCAATTTGTGTTGACTTTTTAATTATTATTTTTTAATTTTGTCGCGGCACTCACATCGCAAGTTTGCGCTAAATTCACACTGGCCAGTGACACTAGCTGGTTAAAAAGTCACGACATTTCATAAAGTTTTTTTTTTTAATATGAAAAAAAGTCTTCACAGCTGACAGCAATTCAAGCAGTTCTATTTTTAAAGTTCATTCCCGCCCTAGGGTGGGGATGAAATTTGTATGAGTTATTCCTTCCCTGTGAAAGAAAAGCAGCATCTTCCACCCAATAGTCAGATCAAAACAACACTACTTTCCGAGTATGAGAAATGAAAAGTCAATATTTTGTCTCCTGACTACAACCAAAACTAATGAGTATAAGGGCTACGTTTGTTTTCTATAGTCACCGAAACTCAACTGCTTCAACTGCCTCCGTGGTCTAGTGGTCTAAGCCGTGGGCTTACGATCCGGAGGTCCTGGGTTCGATTCCCAGGGGGGGAAACACAAAGTTGATATTTGTCTTATTATCACTTTGTGAGGTTTTCCCCAGTTTAGTTACGACATTGCAGGCTGAATCACCTGATTGTCTGAAAAGAAAAAGGATTCCGTACTTCGGAGGGCACGTTAAGCTGTCGGTCCCGGTCGCTGTCTTTGATAGTGGTCGTTACTGAAACCATGTCAGAGGCCTATAGACATATAGAGTCGAAAAATTCATTCGCTAAGAAGAAGAAGACCGAAACTCAAAACTAGGATCCTACGTGTAAACTTAGCTACTTAGTATGATTTGAAGAAACATTCCCTATGAAACTTAAAAGTCAAAAATAAATGTAGAAATTTAAACTTCTTAGTAAATCAATAATCACACTTCCATGATGGACGGTGAGCAATAGAAAAGCCTACCTAGTCAGCCCACCTGCTTCTTGTCTCGGGCGTTATGATACTGAAGGAAGAAGTCAGTAGTTTCCTCTACAGAGATCGGAGTTTGGTGAACGTGAGATGTTATGCGAGGAATTACAAATACCTACATATTTCTTATTACTTTATTAAGACTGATTTAATTTTCTTTTCCTCCAATCTTATATAATTCTTATAGAAAAAGCTGTGCGTGTATACGTGCATACCATAGCTACAAAGTATAGTTAAACCGCAAAAATTACGTGCCGATAATGTATAAGTAGGTACAATATACTACCACTCGCTATGAGGTAAATGAAAAGAAAAAAAAATAATGTATCCAGTAGAAATACAATTGTTGAACGCATCGATAGTAGTAATTCATAGGAGTTTGAAACTGCAGTGCGCGGACGCAGAACATGCAATTAATAATTTCATACTCGGAGCCACTACGACGCGTACACGAGCTACCGTTGATTTACGCACGTTAGCATTTAAGTATCAAGTATTTATAATTATACCTAGACGATTTTAAAACAATTTTTAAGTCTTCTGATGTAAGTTCATCAGTTTCATTATCATTATTTATTACTTTTGTACTTGCTCTCAGACTCGCAGTTTTAATTACGGCTAAATAAATTTTCTTATAGAATTGAGCTGTTATTATGGACCTTTTCTAAGAAAATAATGAGTTTCTTATTTTGTTTTACGAATTTGACAAGTAACATTTTGTTTGCCTCCAAGGAGAAGAAGTTCATTAATTTTCTATGGTTGCCTAGTCAGGATTTTTATAAGAAGAAAATGACGGCTAAATTGATTCCGCTTGGATTTCCTTGATTTGGTCTGCAAAAAAGGTCTCAAAAAGGGGTAGGTAGCTACCTATATTTAAGTAGGATATCAATAGACAGTCAAAAGACGGTGGCCAGACGCTATGCCTTATTCAAAAACGTATTCGGAATTCGAACTGGTCGAGATCGCGTGACGAGTGTCGGTTCTCGTCAATTTACTTATTTAGCCTGATTAGTTTCACGGAACCAAATCCGTCCGGTGGCTGGACTGACCGCGCACTGGGGATGCTAAGAGTAGACACATCCGACGTCCGTCTTCTCTTTTCTGACTCCATCACTTCCTGTACTTAGGTACCTCAAAATATTTTCAACAAAGAGAAAGAAAAAGATCCTTATACCTAGCTAGCTCCTATTTTTAAGCAACACTTAGGTACTTAGCTGGCCAAAAACAATTATTAGAATATTAGTTAGATCATACCTGCATTTAAAATTGTTTAATAAAAGGTGCTTCTAAACGGACAATATTTTTTCTGCAATATGTGGCTGCAATACAGTGGCCGGTAGTATTGCAAGCAATACCAGACATATCCCAACACATGGCCCATCCATAGATTGCTCGGAAATCAATTGCATAAAAATATTTTTGTGATCGCCAGGCAATACATACCTAGTCGCCAATACACAAATACACATATTGCAGAAAAAAATTGCCCGTTTAGTAATTCTGTGACCTATAAAATAGGGCGCTGACATTAAGTATACCTAACATAGAAAAGTAAGGCTTGTATTTAGTAGGTATGCAATCTCAAGATTGAGAGCAATACTTAATTTGACGGGCCGTTTTGTACTGAAATGACATTTCTACAACGAACTCAAACTTCCTGACATATAATAGATACTTATAATATTTATTACATCCTAAAATAAAATAGGTATTGTAAACAATTTCTTAGGAAGTCTCCATCGCATTTTTGTATAATCCCAACCGTACAATATTTTCGGCTCTCATTACCGTGTCAATAGAAGATTAGGGATAAGACCAATTTTAAAAAAAGAACAACGAATAATAAGTGCGTTTTTTACGTCGCCCGCCTAGCTCGGGACAATTACACAGCCGCAAGACAAAACTCAATTAGGTATTATAAAAAAGAACCGACCTGTCGATGTCGAAATTCGAATTTCGGAGCTCTTTTTGTGATTACAATACCCTAAATAATAATATGCAGCAAAGTTTGATTGACAGTTTTCTCGGAGTCAAACGTTAGCGGCGCCGGCGTCCATGGCTCATTCGAAAAAATGTGGCTAAATTCTTGATTTAAATTTGAATCGTATCGAATTAGGGGGCGATTATCGGCGAAATTTCACGTGGCATATGCTCGAATTATAAATTAAGCTTTTGTGGTTTAAATTTCAAATTGTATATCGGTTTCTGAGAAGACGCCCGTGGATATTTTGGATAATAAACTAATTGTATCCATTTCACTATACAGAGTGTAGATATACTAATTAGTTCAAAAGCTGTGTTGAAAACAGTTTTTTCAATTTACTATCAAGGCACACGGCCCAATGAAAAGCTGTCACTTTAGCTTAGGTGTGTTTAGGTTGACAGACAATGTTAGACATGGCCTGCGCGATAGGTACCGTTTTTACAGATTTGTTTTCTCGTCATTATTGAATTTCTCCAAATTTTTCTTTTTTCTTTCATTAATGGATTGTGGAAAAAATACTAATACAGGCCCCGTATTAATAATCAGCTTTTGAGAAACTCGCTGTCAGCAGCGAGTTTGAATTTGTATCACAAAATGTCATTTTAGTTCAAAACTGCCTCTCAGATCCATACACAAGGGAGACCGTTCCAAAACCGTATACCGGGGTAGAACCCCATGGTGCACTTATTACATACATACATAAAATCACGCCATTATCCCTAATTGGGTAGGCAGAGCAAAAACGACCTAGACAAAGGTCGTTCCGCCACGTTTGACAAGATTTGAGGGATTTTTATTTTATTTTATTTTTATTTTTTAGGAAAACCAACAGCTATTACATCACGGTACTTAAAATTAATAAAAACAGAAAGCCAAATACAGGTCTTCACAGATAATACCGAAATGAATAAAATTATTATATATTACGGATGCTCATGTTTATTGCTATAGTAACGGGTAATGCTGACACATTGCAATACACTGAACCCTCGAAACCTATCACTCCCAGTCCAGCATAGAAGTAATATTATTATCATTAATCTTATCAATTTGTTGAATGATTTTTTGCATGTGTCTTGAAAGTCGTTACTATTATGCCATGCAAGGAGCTTAATCCTTTTTCAAGAATCTAAACTTGTTTATTCGCTTTAGTACCGAACCATAAAAAAAAACAAGCTTCCTTAGCTATGGCGGCGGTTGGTGTCCACCTTAGTTTATTGATTTCGTACTTCGCATGGGCCTGCAACCCGGTTCACCCTCTGCCCGAGTAGGTACTGTTGTAGTTCTGCTGTATTCCGAGAGGTGTCACTACAATGCATCGTAGTATATTGTCGTTGCTCTAAATTATATTTTTAATTTGTTTTGGTAAAATTATAGGCATTGAAAATTGCATAAATTGTACGCGATGCGAAGTAATTTTTATTTTCACATACATTCTCTGATTTCGGAGAAGCAAATGTTATGTGTAAGTTTTGTAACAGCTATTAGTTGGGTAACAATAATTTTGATGCAAAAATCATGGTAACAACAAGTTTATGTAGGTATTATGTATAGGTATACCTATAAATATTTAGTTCAAAAATAATAATGCTCTACACATTGTTAGGTATATTTTATAGCACTGTACCTTAATTATTCCAGTTGGGATTTTAAAATAATGAACAAAATTTTAGAGTAGATATTATACCTAATTAAAGTGTACTTTGTCAAAACATGTTATGCCATAATCGGTAGCGACATTTTAAGGACGTCTCACGTCAACTTAAAATGAACGTATCACGATTGAAACACAACACAATACAATACGTCAATGGATTATTCTTAATCTTGCAAGTACCATTAAATTCCTACATGATTTCTTTCATGTTGGACTAGGAGCGATAGAAAAACATAGAATGTTCCAGCTTCCCTTCTTCCCGGGCATGCTGTAGATGTAGAAGTCAGCGAAAGGTACACCGAGTGTTACAGTGTATTGTAAGTAAGGCGATGAGCTGACAACCTGTCACTACAGCGATACACATTTCAATCTAAAACTGACAGAGGCTACTTTTCACCGCAGGAAAACCTTAATTTCCATATCTGATGGCTAAAGTACTGTGGCTCTCATTCATTATTTAAAAATAAATACACATTTAGATTTAATATAATCGAGTTAAAAAGAGTGGAGTGACGTCATAACTCAGTATTTTCATACAAAAAAGTTGCTGATTTGACTAGTAGGCAATATTTTTAGATAGTAGGATAAGAAAATATCATCTTGAAAGTCGTAGATTTGCAGATTGTTCAATTACTTAAATTATCAACTGACTTAAAATGTTTATTTTTTCAAGTTCGAGTTCATTGCTAGAATAGGGCCCCCCTAAAATTCCGCGCCTTATACCACAATTAATCCAGATTTTCGTTTACCTTCTTTTCTCTTAAACCCATAATGTACTTAGTTATTTCGCTGTCGCTTAGTACCTTGGAGCAATCAACATAGGCATTCGTAAAATGCGTGAGTTTTGGCAATTCATTTGTGATTTACTGTCAGGGGTGTCACTTGGGCCCGGGAGCGGAGAGGGTGGGGTATAAATCATATCGTTTTATATTTTACTACGCCTTTGGAAGTTGGGCGTCCCCTAGCAAGCTTTGCTATTACTAGCATACTGGGGCATTGTTCATAAAAAGTTGTATCAGTTGTGTAGGTATTCTGTAACATGAAAATAATAATAAGTAGGTAGAATACAGATAAGTCCTGCGTTATTATACGGTGTGTAAGGGACAGCATTTTAATTTCCTGTTAAAAAAAACCTGGTGATAATTGTTCAGTTTCGTTGACTGAGCAACCCCTATCAGTTTGCGGGACGCTGTCCCTTACACCCAGTATTTGGTTATCTCGTTTTAGCCTATTTCGATCTACTATGACTTCTACTATATTTTTAGTTTGTAAGTAGGGTTAGTCTATGTAAAACTTGTGGTTCAACCATTAGAAGCAGGACTTCTCTTTACATCAACTATAAAAATATCACAACTATAAACCTTTTGAAATACTCGTTTGATAAAATATAATATTCTTCATAATAAATCTATTCTTCTCCTCTGAGTAGGTGATAATGGTTTGCTAATTATTTTCATACATATACATACATTGCTTTGCTATTTTTCCAAAAGTAATGATGAAAGTAAGAGACGATTCAAATGACGTTGTAGCATGCTCGCGTATAAGCCTAGCTAGAGAATGTCTTATACACATTACCTCTGGGTACCAACTGGATATAGGTATAAGAACAAAAAAATTTGTAAATCAAAGGATCACAGTAAGTATGTATTTTATCCTAACAATCGCAGTTAAAAAAGTTAATATTAAAAAAAAATTAAGTAGAGTTAATTCCGTCGTATGTTTAGGTATTTTAATATAATGTGACTGATCTGACAACTAGGCATTACAAAATAAGTAATTGACGTCAAATTTAATTTACAATTTTTCAATAAGTACAGAGTAATGTCGTTGTTATTACCAGTACATACGAATAGGTATACTTAGTTACTTAAAAACATCAAAGTTTCTTCTTTGAAACAACGGAATCATTCGAAAAAATCAAAACAGTGCGTTAATAAACTTGCCTAAGTTTATAATCGTAATTAAATTGTAAGGTGTAAACTGTTAATATTCTTTTTATAATTTAATCGCTATCCCCACTACTGTGGCATGTGACCTTGTTGTTATAGACGCCATAAAATAAACTACCTAGTTTACTCAGATTTTTTCGTTTATAATAGGTAATATTTATTTTATTGTGCTTTTATAGAGCAACACATTATGACGATCTTTCATTTTTTAATTATTTATTGATACAACAAAACCTAATAAGTACATAATGAAATAATTTCTTAAATTCAACATAGATAAACAATTAAATAAAAGTAAGCCTAAATACATTAACCTACATAAATAAACAATTAATATAATTCATACGCAAATATTTCTAGCATAGAGAAATTAATTAGTTGTTTACAATAGAAATAGGCCACAGGTCTGTCCATGGGCACGCTTGAGGGGAAAATGCGAAAATTCGCCCTAACCCGGCGGCCATTTTGTGACGTCATTGTACTCAACAAGGGACGTAATTAGGTTGAACATTTTTTTGCACCCTAACGAGATCATAAAACAATTATTTTACAGTTTTTTTGTGCACTTTAACTGTTTTTATTTTAATTTACTTTGATCACAATATCGCAGACACTCATACGAGTACCAAAACGATATAAAAAAGCTACCGTTCCTATCCTGCAGTTTTAACTTCAGAATTGTAAAAATGCCAGCTTCCCTTACTTATACACGTCAGCATTGAAACTGACATCGCAGAAACTATTCCAGTAAATAAAAGCGATACAATTAAAAAAGAGATTGCAAACAAAAAGTGAAAAAGAATAGGTGCAATTGTTTCGAAAAATAAAAATATACGTCACTCAATACGTCCCAGTGTACGCTTTGAAGCTAACGGTGACTCGCGATTGGCCGATCGAAAACAGTGGGCGTGTTCTTATTTAGCACCTCCCATCTCCGTTAGGGGTCTCGGTGAACAAGCCGCCAAACCACATCAGGCGCTCGCCGGTGGCGCCACGCGTTTATGGACACAATAAAATATATCCTCAAATGAACACGTGAACATAAAAAACTAACGTTATCTAAAATATATCGAGTGACAATGAGTGTTAAATCTCCAGTGACATGACTGAAGTTATAAACATATGTGCTGAAAATTGTGTTATGGGTTAGTATAATGAAGATTAAGATTGGATTTTTGAAATAAACAGTGCTCATACCTGAATTATAAACAGTGTTGAATGACTTTTGTGTATATGTACAGTCAACTCCGAACTAATACAGTGTGATCGATCGGTAGAAAGCAGTGACCTCTGGCGGCGGAACACAAACAAACTTTCAAGACACAGGGCCAAGTTTCAGAAGAACAAACTCAATCACTGCAGTCATACCATTATGTATCTTACAAAGTAATATTTCTACTAAATCCGCTCAAACTTTATAATGCAATTAGTCTTTCTTACCTACCCATAGGACTATAGGGTCATCAAAATCTTCCAATTAGTTTCTAATTAGATTGTGCGAACACAGCTTTGCAATCTTCCAATTAGATACGTAATTTATGGCGTTTCTGATGCTTTCAACTTTTTCTATAATTAGATATTTTGCAACCTAAATACGATAAGGTTAAATTGGCAACCAACTAAATTTCCCATTTGTATTCAACCAAAGATTACATTTAATTACATAGAAATGTAACAGTCCTGACTTCGTTAGTAGTATCGCAAAATTGCTGCTGGGCTAAATCTATTTAAAACACACAAGAAGAAACAAAGGAGCTACGGCCTTCGCTGCCGGATGAAATAATTACCGGTTAATATTCTGCTAGAAACGAGGCCATTGGCGAGTTTCCAAATTCAATAAATGATAATACCAATAAGACTGGAAACATCGTTGTACAAGAAATTTCAACTTAATAGTAATCAACTGAAGAAACTGAGCAAACTTTTAGGACCATTTTCGACTAAAGACTCCTCATCATCTTTCAAACATTAAACAGTAGGTGAGCCACAGAAACGAAATCAGCATTTGGGTCCATTAGTTTTTAAAATATTTGCAAAGAAGAACAAGTTGGCAGAATCCATATCATCCATATCCAAAAATTGAGAAGGAAAAGAGGGCAAAAGGAGAAGAAAATTAGTTTCTTCTGTAACAGTAACAGGCGGACAGGATCGAACTAAGCGAGTCATCCGGGCAGGGCAGTTATACAGAGGGCAAGGCAAGAAGGTTTCTCTGTAACAAGCGGTTAGGAACTAAGCAAAGCTGTGTCCGAGTCAGACAGCGTGCGTGATCCGGGAAGGGGGTTGTACAGCCGGCAAGATAGCCGCGGATCCGAAACTGCAGCTGTGCGGGGGCTGGGGTGGGCAGGCGGGCTTCCCGCTCGAAGGATGCGTGGATGCCGCCCTGCTGCGCCCGCCGCCGCCGCAACCGCACTCCAGCCAGCTCGGCACCGTCTACGCCACCAAGAGGAGGAGAAGAAATGGCAAAAGGTACGTTGTCAAGCAATGTTTGCTTTATCTAGGTATAAATTCTTAATTTGTTATGTCGCTGCAACAATCATTTGATCAGTATGATGTGGCCAAAGATGCGTCCAAATCCAAACATCACATTGGAATCCAAATATTTCTAAAAGCTTTGAGATTTTTAATTATTACCTACAGCATTATTTTAAAGGATATATACACCTACTAATCGTTTAATAAAAGATAAGAATCGTATTTAATCGATTTACAATACAAAGTTCAATATGAAAAAAAAAAAAAAAGTGAACAAACCTTGCAGTTCTGCCAAAGAATTTAGTACCTTTTACATATTGGATTACGGATTAGCATATTTGATTTGACTACTCTGTTTTAACAATAGTGCCCTTTAAACAAGAGTATTGTGACTAGAAGAGATAATGACTTTTAATTTTAAATCTGACCATATTAACTGACCACACGGTAAAACACTTTTAAAATATGAATATATAATATCTAAGCCGGTAAAATTTCAGTAGGAATGGTAAAATGAAATAAAATATTCTAAAATATCGTAGACTTTTCCCGTCGGCAAAAATATCTTGCCCATATAATAGGTATATTTTATTTAATTTCAAGGAAATAAGTTGCAGAATATCGCAATTTTATATTACAATGATTTGAGTAATGGAATCTACTCAAAATTGTATAATACTATTTGTAGTGTATTTTAAACAAGATATATAACATTGTTTTCCAGTCCTAGTAAATTAAGTAGCTTTGTCTAACGTTGGTAAGTACCAATTTTAATTATTTGCAGTCAAAACCAAACGAAACAATTTCAAACCTATTTACTGTCAAAAGTTCAATCAAACTTATTAGAAACATTAAGTATGGTGTGGGCTTACGCTTTTATAATTCCATTTCCCAACTTATCTTTAACATTCAACTAATAATTTTCATCGCCCGGTGTTTATCCATTTTTATTTCTATATTTTACAAGTAAAACTGATATATTTTTTACAGAGTTAAATATGGTCACTTCCAGATCAATTCTACATCTGTGACTCTATGAGCGTTCCAAATGGTGCGTTCAAAAATTTGTTGCGGCCTATTACATAGATTCGATTACTAATTTATGGGGTGTATAATGGTTCCAACCGATACACTTTAATCGATTGTTGCCGTAAATTTGTGACCGTGCAGTGATAATTGATAATTGAACTAACGGGTTTGATGCAAATTTTCAAATTCATCTTTTGAGTTACAATACTGTACTGCAATATGAACTTACTTATTACTTAATACAATGTACCTACATTATTATAATTGATTACTCATCGGGTAACACATCAAAAGATTAGGATAAACGGTTCATATAAATATGAACCTTAAAATGGATATTAACTTATCAAAGTTCAAGGTATTAATGAGAACTACTGGATATTACAGTTAAAATATTTTTTTACAGTTTTATTTATTTTATAAATAATCTGCATATAGATACCGGCCTTTATAAGATATAGTATATTAGGCAACGAGGGAATAAAGCAGTGTCTAACGTCACGGGCAGCATATTGAATCCTGAGCGGAATGAAGGATTCTAGGATTAATTCCCGAGCGCAGCGAGGGAATTAAATCTTTAATTCCTGAGCGAAGCGAGGGAATTATGACAAGAATCCTGAATGTAGCGAGGGATTCAAGTCTGCCCAAGGCGAAGACACATTTATTCCCGAGGAGCATACTATATTTTACACACCTACTGCACAGATTACTTAGACGGTGGCAGGCGTCTGTAAGATAATAAAGCTCAGAAATATACCTAATCATGTAATATTGATACATAAATAAATATTGAAAACATACCAGAAGCAACAGATCCGAAAGTCAATTCACACTCACTGAACTACACTTCACGTTCACAATCCACTACCTACGTATTTTTCCAAAAAACGAATTGATCGTATTTAACATATTCAACATAAATAACAAAATACGATAAAATACTAGTCACAATGTCTTCTGGAGTCAAAATATTAATTTCACTCGACAATTTACGAAATGGAAGTAATAATCAATGAGAGAAAAACTTTTGCAAAATCAAACCGCGTTTTCTTTTTTTTAGTTTCTTTTTTTTTATACAAAGCAAAGAGCACATACAGATAACTAGTCATACAGCCTTTTTACACTCGCCGGGAGGCGCAGAAGGCGAGTGTGGCAACAGTTTTAATACACACACAGCCATATTTTTTTTTTCTGAAAATTATTTTCTTAGTAGTTCACATGACATTCCAAATTCAAATCACATAATAACCCTTGGGCTATTAAGGATTTCCATACAACTTTAAATCCCTTGGGATTATTTTCTTGCTTTAAACGCAAGTTCCTTGATACATTATGTTGATATAATAATGCAGAGGTGTGTAAATTAAATTATGTTATACCAATTAACAGAAATGGGAGTTTTTAATTTGCTCGTTCCGGAAAAAAATTTCAGTTCCGCAATAGATGGCGTTGTACGCGGCTAACATTTTAATAGCTCAAATAAGTTTTAGTGTAAAATTTATAGTTTTAGTCATATTTATAGTTTTTGTTTAGTCAATAGATTTCCGTGCAAAGGCCAGTTTTTAGCCAGTTTCAGTGCCCTCTGCAGGAACTCACAAGTATAATTTTAAGCAGCATCGTATAATTTTAAGCAGCATCCAATGGTGATAAATTATTTAGCCGTCAATCCAAAAAACTAAACAAAATAAATAACAAATATATTCCCGTGTTATCACACTAAACGAGCTAAGTTCTCTTCAAACCTCGAATTATCAAATCATGTTCAAAGAGCATGAAAAGACGCACGTCATTTCTGTACTCAAACTCCATAACGCACGTTTATCAAATGGCTATAGCTATGCGCCTTGTGGTTTCACACGTTGATTTTAACTATTTGACTTATAGGTTTTTAATTTGAAATTGTTCTATTTTTGCAAATTGACATGAAATATTTTATGATAAAGGCTCGTATTTATGACACGATCTCAAGATTGCGATATTAAGTAGGTACTTATAGGTATGGATTTGACTGACCATACTTATAGGTATGGATTTGACCGCCAATTGTACTTACAACTTTTCTCTAGTCTCTAGTGTGTTTTCTTGCGCAATAAAGAATATTTTGTATTGTATTGTATTGTATAGGTAAATTGGGTATCATTGCTATACTTACTTTCAATTATAAAAGTGGTAGTAGTTGTGTTAATAAGAGTCTGATCTTTTTGCACAAGTATAATACTAAAATAGTTACCTAATGGCTGTCCATACATAACAATTAACAGGCATGAAATCATGTATATGCCAATTTAGTATCCTTCAGAGTTCAAATGGCAAATTATTATTTAACGGACTGTCAAGGGGGCCATCTGCGCGCGCGCAAGGCAGGTGGTTCCGTAGCTATCGCGGACATACCGACACACAGTATGCGAGCAATTTTGTTTAATTTTTCTTTTTTAATGTTTGGACGTTTAAGTTTGAATTCATGATTTGGAAAGAATTTACGAGGACCGCTCGGAATGGCAAGACTATAACAATTATAAACTCTATGCACATCAACCGGCCGATAAGCATAATACGTATATCAGTGGAGCAGGTGAAACGTTATATTTATACTATTTATAAATAAAATTGGCATAAATTGCGCGTTTATTTTAATTGTTGTTTATTCTAATCTGCGCGGTTAAGATAGGCATATTATGCCTGACGGTACTTGTTACTTAAAAAATGTAGAAATATTGCAGCCATACTTTTTTTTCATAGTTGTAACAATAACAATGCCCCAGTCGATGAGCAAGCCCATTACACATGACCACCTCGGAAAACCAAACTATTAAAAAATACAGCGCGATGCAATTAGTGAAGCTCTCACCTACGTCTTTGGAATACTAATATCTCTATTCTCTGTAAGCAATAAGCGGAAAAGGGGGTACACTTCGCTATATAAATTGCCTTTTAGTTGTGGCCAACGGCTTAGATAAAATTCTATAAGGTCTATAAACTTTCTATGCGTTTGGCGTCTATATACTTTGCCTAACGAGCAGTTTTTGAAAAAAAGTTGGCAGGTAATTTTAATATCTATCGACCGCGCTATCTGCGCTTAGCATATTTTAGTTTTTCTAAGGCCCATTTTAATTGAAATTGAAATAGGTACGAGTATTTATCGACTGAATTTTAAATTGGTTATGCAATTCTATAGTTTGTTACTATCGCCTTAGCAGTACTTATAATGTACTAAAAGTACTGTCAAAATACCTATAGGATTTTATTAAAGATTATATCCTGTAGAGAAACAACTTGTGGGGCCGCCGTAGAAGATGCATGTGAGGCATTTCACAAACCCGCCCTTACTTAAGTAGAAGGTATTGGAGACAAATGACAATCTAATTACTTGCCACAACCTACTATGGAGGGGACGTCCTTTATTTATTAAAGGCGAGTTCTTGTTTGTAATCGAATGTTGGAAAATGTTGCCAAACTATTTTATGTAGCAGAACCATTTATGATCTCTGTAATAATAGCAAAAATAGCAAATCAACTAGGGGAAAGTATGTAGATTTGTATAAATTGTTGCAAAAGTATACTAACTTATTTTACCAAGTTCACATGTAACGAGCTTTCTAGGATATGTTAAGAATTAATGACCATTTCAAGTAATTTCTTTCCTCGTTCTCTGTAATAGTGTAAAAGTTCACACTCACAGCTGACTGCACTACTGATGACAAAATTTCGAATTCACGACTGTTTATTGGCACAAATACAATTATGAACTGTAAAATGTGCACGTAAAGGCGACAATAGCTCATGCGCAGACGATACGAGTACATCAGTTCACCCCGCTAAGTGGCCGAACGCATGACGTATCGCGCATAAATGAGCCGCGAACGTCTGATTATGGCTCGATAGTTGAGTCCGATCGCCCGCGGGCTAAATTCACAAGAAGCCAGTTTCATAAAACTACATTTAACAAGTACAAATTCAATGTACATTGCGTAGTACATTAACCTCTTGTACTTGTTAAATGTAGTTTTATGAAACTGGCTTCTTGTGAATTTAGCCCGCGGGCGATCGGACTCAACTATCGAGCCATAATCAGACGTTCGCGGCTCATTTACTGCGCGATACGTCATGCGTTCGGCCACTTAGCGGGGTGAACTGATTGTACTCGTATCGTCTGAGCATGAGCTATTGTCGCCCTTTACTGTGCACATTTTTACAGTTGAGAAAGTAAAAATGCCAATATTTAGTGTTATACTGGGTGTAAGGGACAGCGTTCCGCAAACTGATAGGGGTTGCTCAGTCAACGAAACTTAACAACTATCACCAGGTTTTTTTTTCAGGAATTGAAAAAAATAATTTGCTTTTCCATACAAAATGTCTGATTGTGGTGGTAATTTTGTATGAAAAAGCAAATTTTTTTTTTCATTTCCTGAAAAAAAAAACCTGGTGATAGTTGTTCAGTTTCGTTCAAATTTTAGAAAGTGGCAGGACCAAACTAAAATAATTTAAGTAGTATGTCTACATTAGAATCACTACCATTTTAATACAAGTAAGTGTTAAAGTAAAAGTATTGACTTAGAAAAAGTTTATACGCAATATAATATATTTTATTTACTTACTTACCATTCAGTGTTGTTAAAAATATATAAAATTACTAAGGTACCCTACTACACTCTGTACAATACCTATACAGACAGATAATGAAATTTTTAATTTTGTATTTGCAAAGGACACAACACATTTTTATTTAATTAATCCATTTTACTATTGAAAAACATGCCCTACAATTTAAGACTTCAAAAAATATTGTGTTCATAGTTTAATATTTAATTTGAACCATTTTCTGTGAAATATTTCACGTACAAAAATAACCCAATTTCTGTGAAAATTTATATAATTCTAAAACCTATTAAAATAATGTTTATGAGTGCAGCCACTAATAATGGACTAATTGAACAACGATGTTATTTGAGTCGAGTGCTATTAAAAGTTCTATGACTTTAAATTAATAATGGTTTATTTTATAATACCTTCCTACGTAGCAGAAAAAAATGTTTGCGCTATTTTACTTAGCAATTTTTGTGGGTCATGCCAGTTTTTGATTTCAACCTGATTTAGCTCAGATACTAACATGCTTCCATGCTGGACTGGGAGCGATAGAAAAACATAAAAATGTGCAAGCTGCTTATCCTTCCAGGCATGCTGTAAAAACCAGCAAAGGGATTCGAGGGTTTTAATGTAGGTATCGTCGCGACGGGCTGACAACCTGTCACTACAGCAAAATCTATCTGAAATTAAATAAAATAACCCTCAAAACTTGTCGCATGTGGCGGAACGACCTTTTTTTAAGCAGTTGACGTTCTATCTACCCGATTATGGATAAAAACGTGATATTACGTTATGTATCAGACCCAACCCAACATTATTTCAAAAAGACTTGTTTTATTTTAATTAGTCCGCCGGGAAAACTTTTTAGGCCAGATAATATCGCAGTTTTGAAATATAATAAGTAAAATGCACATAGGTACTTATCGACTTCTGTAAAACCAAAAACAAAAATATTTTTTATTTGCAATATGTCTGCCTGCAAACCTTTGTGAGGGGACGGCCGTATACGACGCAAATATAATAACTAAATGCAGTTTATAATCGAGCTATCAGCTCGTCCTCGATTACCGGTTGTAATTAAACTGCAACCCTTTACATTTTTAACGAAAAACGTCTGCATCAAAGATTTTTAAACGTGGCGTAACGAAGTTGGTTTTAATTTGAAGCAGATGCGTTTTTGAGCCTCGTTTGCAGGTTGCTACACTAGTAGCATACATAATACGACAACCGTTTACAATAATTTTATTATACTTTTGAGTTTGGCTGTATTTCTGTTTAAATGTTTATTTATGTTTTAAGGCTTAGGAAATCACAAAAAGATATTACATTTCAATTCAGCCTCCTGAATAATCAGATTCAGGTTTTCCAAAATATTATGAGTAGCGCGTACTTTTTTGACTGCAGCACGCAAAGACAACTGTAGTAGATCAAAAGAATCATCAAATCACCCAGAAATCTAATTGAATTTGCAATTAAATAATGATAGAGACATTATATTATTTCAGATAGGATCTAATTATTTATTATATTATTAGAACATCTAAGTGGCATTTTCTTGCCTCACTGTACCTGCCACTATCCCCCGTTTAAACGCTTTACGTCCGTTTTTGCACATAAGCTGCTACACAAGCGCATACGCATACGTGACCGCCATGTTAATTGTCCTAATTAGATCAAAGGTGAGACCGACACCAGTCTTTACTTCAACATACGCGGATCCGTTATAATTAAAATAGCTTTTCAACTTCAACCCTTATATGAAAAATATAAATTAAAAAACGTTTAAGCGAGTAAAACTGTTCGTTTTGCCCTGTTGACAAACGTATTATTTATAAATTATTGAATGGAATTTGATGTGTGTAACAATAACACAAAATTACAAATGTCATTTAATATTTCTTGTAACTATCACACACCTAATAAAGAATTTGTAAATAATTGAGCAGAGCTTATTTTCAATAGCTTTAAAATTTAAAAAATTACAGATTTCTGGTTTTTAAAAAATATGTTCCTTGTAATACGTAAAATATTATTTAAATAAAATAAACATGTCTTTTTTCAAAAAAGTAAATAATGAGAAACTGTTAATATCGTTTCATAACGTAGACATTAGTCGTTAAGCCATGTCAGAGGCCAGTGCTAACCATTGGCGGCTTGAAATCTCTGACTTAATTTTTGACTTAATGATTGGGTCTTGTTTCCCTTCTGGGTTGCTGAGGTAAGATGGCAGTCGCTCTGTGTATTAACCAGTACCCTCGTTCAATCCCCTATATTAGGTAGCCGACCCCGTGAAATACGGGATAAAGCTATCGAGATGATGATGGAGATGAGCATTGATCAGACGTTGTATGAAATGCAAAAAGTAACCGTCAATATTTTCCTTTCCTTAGGGGCTATTGTACCGTAAAGTGCTATTAAAAAATCATCATTTTACCTTTGATGTTCTTCGAAATATTTTTTAATAAGTTATTCTATGGATACAAAGAGCATCATCTGTTTTGTCTTTGTTGCCAATTTTCTGTTTAAATTTTCAAGGGTTTAGGTAGGTAGTTGGTTATCTTTTTATTTTCATCAATTTCAATGTTTGAGAAAGTCGCGCAGTCATAATTTCGTCATAATATGATTTAGCAGACCAATCTTTACAACGAAAAATCCAATCAATAAAAAGTAACGGTACAGTTTTTACGTGTTTACCGTTTCTACACACTTTCTGCGCATGTGTACAGTGAATGAATCGGCTCACTGCTACTAAACACTTTTTGCGCATGTGTACTGTGAATCGGCTCACTGTTTCAACACACTTTCTGCGCATGTGTACAGTGAATCGGCTCACTGTTTCTACACACTTTCTGCGCATCTGTACAATGAATCGGCTCACTGTTTCTGACACTTGATTCTTATGACAGCTCGATATGATTCATATCTACAATATAGTTTCTTTTTCGCATACCATAATTACAGGGCGTTACTTTAATAGCGTGCTATCGCTTCAAGAATAAAAAATATTAAATAAAACAATTGGTCTCTCCATACCAATTTGTCTGATCAATGTGGTAATTTTGTATGGGAAAGTAAATTCTTAGTAGGATTTATTACGTGATTTTTAAGTAACTGAAATAATCCCTAAGCTATGGGACGCAATCTAATTAACACCCTGTATAATTGAAGATTCGCATCTATAACGCAATCACAAACACAGACTCATGATTGACATGATTTGCAAGAACGCCAGCTTCACTCACTTCGCAGAAGATTATTAGATTACGATTGAAAAAAGTCTATGTGAAAATGAAACACTATAATGATATCAAAGACAAACGAAGAAATACAATAGGCAAGTGATAGTCATACCTTCCAGGCGTCACTTGGGTAATTGTAACAAAAACCTGGCTTCCACATGTGCTATTACCACGTTCCTTTGAAGATATATTTTCTATGTCACTTGCATTGACGGTTCCATCAAACGGAATAATTTGCTGAAACGGAGTTTCATACAATTTGATCCAATTTATGGTATCATACGAACGATAAAAATATAATAAAGTTGCATTTGGTATTCTCATAGTAGATTAATAAAATGTCTACTGTACTAAGAGAGAGGAAACAGACCAATTTGAATTTATTATAAGGTGTAAATATATCCATTGGGAGTAAGTACCTATTAGGGCAACCGCCAAATTAAATTATTCATGTATTACTTAAAGTTCAAATGTTATTTTAAAAAAAAAACCCTGATGTTGCGTAGGTTTACTATTTATGTGGCATAAAATAATAAATCATAATTTTGTATCTACACAGAAAGCAAAGAAAATATCTAAATTAAGTTTATATTAAATTTTAATGCCATCAAGATTAGAAATGATTATCATTACGTTGCCAATAAAGTAAGTAATTTCCTATTTGACTTAAAGTGTTAAAAACTAATAAGCATGTAATGGTATAAGTTTTAATTGTGTCAGAAATAATAACAATCTTCGTGTGTAAAAGACAGGTCGTTAATTATGACTTCACGCGTAAATGACCAATTCCACCAACTTTGAGCCTTTAGCCCTTTGTCCATTGGTGTTGTTATTGAAAATGTCGTAACAAACACCTGTGCCTGCTAGATTGTTAGCCACAAACACACAGCATTGTGTGCAAAACTAACAATTATAGAACTACAACTGTCATTCCCTATTAACCAGCCGGGTAAAGGCCACCGCATATCGAAGCGAAGCGCGCCCACTGCGCGTATCGACTATAGTATTTGTATAAATGAATTAATTTTCTGCAATTTTCACCGTAGGTATGGATGCACGTCACGCCTGCGCGGGCCCGTTAGGCTCACCGGACACAGAGCTGATACCGCGTGATGATGACACTAAACTGATACGTCAAAGTAGCAAACTTGCATTAGGATAGCAGATCTACATAGATGTTGTAAAAAGTTTTCTATAAATTTAAATGAAAATGTTAAGCCATTGTCACTTTCACATATAGACCAGCACAAAAGATCATAAATAGCAACAGCTTTTAACGGACTTTTAATTCATGCTCCTGTTTATAAATATTTTATCCTAATATGCAATATTATGCCTGTTTTTGCTGATTTGCATATATTTTTAGCTCGAGTACCGCCGCAGGGACCACACACACAACATAAAATTTTATTAAACTTCCGCAGATCTGGAAATATTGTTTATAAAAACAAGTGACGCATATTTCACGCTACATACAAGAGCATGTTTTATGCTAAACATTGCCACAATCCATGTACGGAAATTAATGGGTCACGCAGTGTGATCGTATTTGACACTGCACTTATTCTTGCATTTTATGTTCAGTGCAACGTTGTTGCAGTGAAGCTGCATCGGCTATGCGAAACAAACCTACATAAATTCAACTAATCTGCTTCGATATCGTATATAAACAGTAGTAATGAACTCAACGGGTTTTTATGTTATGATTCCTCTCCGTTAATTTCCTATTCAAACTTGGCAGTTTTATTCGTAAAAAACGTTAATTTATTATGTTTGAAAAGATCTTGTTTTTTCGGTCTATTGACTTCATTCATCAAATTGAATCACAAAGATTAAAAATTTATGTTTCAATATTCATAACAATGTTTTCATTTGGTTGGGTACGGCTTATAATTCATTAATTATCAGTATATTTCCAGCTTACTTAGTTGTTGTTTAGTGTTTTCGCAAATTGACAATTCTAGAATCTGTAAACTTATGGAATAAGTTTTTAAAACTAGGAAAAACAATTCTATATTTCTTTAAGACATCATTATTTAGGTCGTTATAGAGGGTCATTTTTTAATCAGTAGTAGGCCAACTGATTAAATTTTTTTTTTAAAGTTGTTCAGTTTCGTTGAATGAGCGAGCATCCATAACAGTTTGCGTACTGACTAAAAAATAACCCTGTATATCCTAAAAAAATATTATTTATTATTATTTATTACACAGACGTTTACATTTGATCAGCTATTTATCGCAGTGTGCATTTGGATCAACGTCCGGTGAGCATAATATGTCCGAACGATAATGCCAATGCAGCTTCTTATTATGACATTTTTATTAAGTTGCATCACCCTTCCGTTACCCAAGTCCGTATGTATACCCTTATAAGAGCGGGTGTAAGGGACAGTTGTAAGGGACAGTTTTCCGCAAGCAAATGAGGGGTTGTTCTGTCTTTCTAAAGTCCCGGATACTTCAGGAACTTAAAGTAGGTATAACTATTTTGAAGTTAATGCTCGTATACTAAAACATTATTAGCCTTTATATAATCAGGTTTTTTTCAAACACAAACCCATTGTTTCACGACATTGATTGATTATCTTCACACGATAGAAAAAGTTGAGTTCCTATAATGTTATGTACAGTTTCATTAGCACCGCATCTAGATAATAAACATTATTATTGCAATCTAATGTTATTTTTATCAATTTCTTTCACGTGCTTTCTAATTTCCATCAGTAAGTTTTTTTTTTATCTACCGTCAATCTAAAAGTGACTCTTCATCTCAACGTTAAAGTTAAAATTGCAATGTTATACTCGCGCCATACTATAATCGTACATTAATCATCTGAATCCAAATTGTTTTAGACCAATCCGCACAAATCAAACGATTTCGTATTCTACCGCTTCCGAAATACAGTTCAAATTGTATTCGAATCAGTAACACTTAAGGTGCAGCGTACACAAACACCGAGAGATTGACATTTAAATGCTTAAGTGGAAGTGAAAGGCTGAGAAGGCGATATTTTTGATTAAAATTGGAAAATAATTGCGTCTCCCACGAGGTTGCGACGGTTCACGTAATGGTGCTTACTATTTTCCTCTTTTTCGTTTTAGTCGTTAGTTTTTGGGTAGTTTGGGAGAAAACAGGTTATTTCCGGCCGTTTTTGTTTGCTGGCCAGCTTTTTCGTCGCCTCCATGCTCAAACTGCTTATAAGCTCTCTGATTGTTTTTTAAGGCTAGAAAAATATCAAATTTTATACTATCTTATGTTTCCTCTTCTCGTTTCTTCGTATTCAGCAATTAGTAGACAAGTATAACAGTCTGGTTTAAAAATAACTGTCGATGGTGGCCAACTTACCTGGACCTCCCCAGATCTTGGTAAGGCACAGTTGCTTCGACTCTTGGTAGAGTAGTGCACAGTTCTCACTAGACTGGTTTTAACCAATACCGCTTTGAAAATAAATGATGCTTGACTGAATGAACCGTATAGGGTTACAAAAAATGCAGAATTATAATAGCTAATAAGGTTGTTGTTTACTATAATTACTATTGCTTCATTTATCTGTGGGGGTGGTTCAGGCACGGGCTATTACCGTTTTAATCATTGTGGGCTCGTCTTGTGGTCACAACACATATATTACTGCAACTTATTTTACAAGAAATGGACATTTGATGGCGTCTTAACTTATAATTTTCACTTCTTCGAGTTTTTGTTCTGATCACACTCTATTATTCAAAAGTACTTATTTCATTATAATATGGAATGTCTGTTATATTATGATGTTTTTCAATTGGAAAGATCATATTAAATTGATTCAAAATAAATTTAATCCAACAAAACAATGGTATTAACAGAAATGCGGCGGCGCATTGCTACGGATATCATAACCGCTATCCTTATAAAAATTAGCCGTACATTTTAAACTGCAGGTTTGACATTTAAAAACGGCATGTAAAGAACATCTGCCCATAATCAGTTGGATTAAAAATTATTTTCGCATTTTTAGCGTTAATGTGGAGCCGTGTGTGGTCTAGCTGTAAATGAGCTTTCCTGTGACAACGATTGTCGATCCGGGGCCTGACTGTCATTAAATTAAAATTAATTATTCCAGATAAATAGCTCTTGGCGACACTTGGCCGACCCTCACAAACACTAGAATTACACATTCATAGTGAAAAATTACTTCAATTTAAAACAAGCTAGTTACATCTTTTAGTTATAATATTTATATTTCTAAAATGACTGCAAAAGTCAGTGTATTTAAATGTGACCCATAGAATTAATTTTACAATTACATTAATAAATATAATATTTACTGTTCAAACGTAACTTTTTATAATTGAGTCTTATTATACCGCATCAAACAAATGCTTTGGAATTCGTTCCACGAAAAATATACGTACGGTCGGCAACGAAATTATCTTAAAGTGTTAGTGTAATCGCTACGATTATTTATGATTATTTCCAAATGCTTTTTCGAAAATTCTAAGACCATTATGCTGTTTCGAAATGCATTTAGCTATTAGTTAATATTTATTAAAGTTAAGTAGGCAATTGCTCGTAGCAAAAAATTAGGCATTGCGGTAGAAATGTTTGACCTAGTTAACAATTTTACCTTACAAACTTCCTCGAAAAGTTGAAATTGAAAAACGATTAGGTACACTGAAATCACGCAAACCAGAGATTAACAAAGACAGTATTTGCGGCAGACGCCGTGGGGCTGGGTGTAGTGTAAGTAAACCACAATATTACCTATATCACAACAGTCATCATTGGATGAACATTAATCATTTTACTGTCAATACATTTAATTAAATTTGAGACTATCAATTTTGTTTCTTGTTTTCATACCGCCAAATTTTAGTATAGTTCTATTAAAAATACAGACAGCAACAGCATTTTAAATATTATTTAAGTTTTGCTGCTGACTCTCCTTCAGTATTAAGCCCACTATGCTCGGTCCGCGGGCAACGTTTAAATGACTTATCATTATGTAATTACTATCATTGTATACGCACACACCCACAACACACATCTACATACATACAAACAAACGTGCAACTGTCAGTCATCGTTATAGTTTGTGTTGGAGAGCCATTTTCGGTTTGGATTTTCATAAATATTTCAATAGAGTGCAACACGGACGAGAATGACTTTTACAGTGCATCTTGAATAAGCTATACTTTGACCTACACTTATATTACCTCATATTATATGTATGCCCTCATATTATTCCATCGTAAATTACTTATACATATATATATAGGTAGTACCTACCTACTTACAATTAAGGTACCTACTTACATAAATCCATAAAATTGTCTATGTCGATAGTTTCCCTGTTTGTTATACTTTTAAGCGGAGTTGTACTTAAGGATAAAATTACTAGAATATGCAGAAACCAAATGCAAACTATTTATTGATTTGCTTTATTTTTGTAGTACTGCGTCGTGAAATTTCAATTATTTCTACAGGCACGTAAATAGAAAGTATCAATTCTATACGTACGTATTTTTTTATTTTCTGCAGCAAAAAATGTAGTCTACTTAAATAAATTCTTTAATTCAACGCCTTAATCACCGCAGCACCTTTAATGTCAGAAATAAACCGTATATCCGCCAGTTCAATGATGTTAATAAAATAATGCGGACTTAAACAATATTAAAGTTGGTGTTGGGACGATCTAGATAAGTAATACTTTCAATTCAGTCGAATCAGTTTTATTGTGCAAAGGGGCCGCGTTCCGCGAATCCTCTGATTCAACTCTTTAATCAAACGCATTATAAGCTTTGTAAAACAGCGTAATTTTTATAGAGGTTATTGACACGATTTTGTTGAGATTTGATTGTACCTATAAATGATCAATTTATTCATTTTAAAATCGAATTTGTTACGAGCAAGGAAAATTTATAAAAATAGACTGACAGTATTCGGCTAAGCGACCAACTAGGCTGCAAGGTATATAGATACGGAAGTGTGGGTAAATGAGTTGAAAAATTTATTAGAAGTGCTTGATGATAAAAACAAAAGTAGATGCAAAAGTCAAATGACAAAAGTCAGTAATTTTTAAAACGGGATACGATAAAGTTGACTAAATGGCGATAAATAAAGACTACCTCATTACTCTCGGCAGTGTCGAAGTCGGTTAATTTAATTGGATAAGTATTGTACTCCGCTATCACAGTCGCTTTCTTGTCTCTCGGCATAGAGATTTCTATGGAGATGTCAGCTATTGTAAAATATTTATGGGGTGCTGCTACAATTTTGTTAAATTAGATAAATATCGCACCTTTGGATTAGATCCCTACCTACCTATACATCGACTTAATTTGCACCTTACTGCACTAGGTATTCTGCATATTTCTGTTATCATTCTCCAAACGAGTTAAGGCGTCCGTAGCCAAAGGGCTGCAACTTGCGATTATCGGTATTTTGCAAAAATCGGCAGTCAAAATCCCCTAATTGAGATTGCAGTGTCGTAACTTACTGCGAAGTATTCCACATAGTTCAGGCATCGATGACAGTATTTTTCGAAATTCGGCAGTTAAAATCCCCTACCTTACCGAGATTATAGTATCGAATGCAACTTATAGTTAAGTAGGTATTCCACAGACGTATTTTTCTCACAACGAGTTGAGGCGTTCTTAGCCACCGAGCCGCGGCTTGACGTACGATGACGGTATTTAGCGATAACCAAGCTGCTTGCTTTATTCTTTCTCTTTTGATTGTTCGCGCCACTCCGCACTCGCTACTGCAGGTAGCCGGCTCCGTCGATCGATATGACGGCTAAAGGACTGGAGTTATTCGGTGTCTGTAGCTTCTGTGACTATGGATGCCTAGGGCAAAAAATATTTTGTTATTTCGGTGTTTTCATTTCAATTACTAATTTTAATTTAAAATAATTCAGTAAATTTTGATGATAATAAATTGTATGAAAATGAACATTGCTATTTTAGTAAGGTTTGCATCAGGTAAATTACAAATTATGAAAGTTGGCTTTCTATGCAGATATAAGTATAAGTTTCGGATGAAATTCCCCGTCGAATGATGAAATTAAATAAAAGTGTTTGTATGTGAATTGAAACGCATCAGTTTTATAGTAAGTAGTTTACTTGCAGATAGACAAAATGTTAATAAGTTGGTAATTTGCGAAATCTCATACTTCATCCATCTCATGCGACCAGCTGATGCGATACGACGTACAGATGTTAACTGTTTAATGGTATGGAAAATACCTCAGTTTTGTAACTCTATCCTTTAGTCTTCACTATCAATTAGCCACGACATTATCAACCGTGAAATAATAAGGTTTGTGTTGAGTTTTGCTCGCATCCTACCCTCGCAAAAATGTAAAGGGTGAGCTCATTTTGTCCAGGTACCAAGGTTGTTTTTGCCTGATTTAGATTTACTTTCAAGATCAGCAGTGAGCTACTGTTTGGTATCATTTTACTTGTTGTTGGGTTTTGATGTTATTTGGTTATGTTAAAGTAAAAAAAAAACAGTTCATTAAATAGAATGATGTTATTTTAAATGTAAAGTTAGTTGGACCTTTTTCATTTTTAACACATGTTCTGTATTACAATTTGTCAAATAAGATTTACATGAATTATTTTGACTGTCTCAATGAAAACCATTTGACATAGTTATCATTTCATTTATTGACTGAGACTATAATATATAAAAATTGTTTCATCAAACGCTGAGAACACAGGACATTTTATATTGTTCCCATAATATATTAATATAGTTTTATACTATATTAGTGATGTTCTCGATATAATTATGATACGCCTTAAACTTAAACAAATTATCATAAGTAAACATTCCTCTCGCACGTAATCAGGGCGTTATTTATTTGATCATTTCCAAAAATAATGTAATATTTCACGCCGGTACGAGATGTTAGTTCCAGTACTATATTGAATGCAGTCCCCCACTGCGTGTGCGCATAAAGCGACTCGATAATTGAGACATATATCAGTAAGCGTGTCTACCTTACATTTGAAGACAAACATGTGTAACTTAAAACTGTTAATATTTTAAACAGTACCTATTATACTAGATAACATTTACACTTATATTAAAATTATATATAGTTCAAATATTAGCATCAAAGCAAAAAAAGAGACAGTTATTTCCTAGTTAATTTTTTTACATTACTTGTACCTTGATTGACTATCTTCTGTTACATTAATTAAGCTCAAGTGCCGATTATGAAAAAAAACTATTGTAATTTTTCATTGAATCATTTCTCATTCTATCATCTTTCTTATCTAAAACCTGTAAGTCTACAGATAAATCCGTTTTCACACTGGCTTAAGATAATGAACTTTATCATATTTGACCAGCGAATCGTTAATAAACTTTATAAACGAAATGAATAACGACCGACTGCTGACCAAATAAATAAAACTTTTGAATAAATACTTATAAAATAATCTTCTTAAACAATTATAACAAATGAAACACAAGTTCAAAGTACACGTTCTTCGACGATTTATAAAGCATATAAAATTGTTAATTTCTCCATCGAACCGTTTATTACACGGGCTTATTCGAAATGTTTAAGCTTCATAAAGTCAAAAATTACCGTTTGTAACCAACAATGAGGTATGCAAATCTGCAGCCTGGATCACACAGGTGTAGCATTAGTGCCTATCTTCGTTAGATAGCGGGTATTCCACTTATTATAGAGTTTAGCCGATTTTGAAGGTTGATGCCTCATTGATTGGCTCACTGGCTGGGTTTGCGCATATTTTCACTGTTTACTTTCCGTTTTGAAACAAGTTTATTATTTGCGTTTTTTTTTTTTTAATATCTGCATCAATAGGACTTAAAACTTCTATGATAATAATAAGTATTGCATGGTTCGGGTAAAATATTTCCTGAAATAAATGCTCGCCCTCCTATTCAAAATGGCTGCCATGTGAGTGCTCACGGCAGTCGGCAGCTAGGACTTCAAGTTTCCTTTTGATGACAAACAGACTGGCGTGCGTTTCTGAAGCTTGGACACGCATCGAGCAGCGAGCAGCGAGCTTGAGGCATAAGGATGCGTGCGGCCTGTCGCGTGCTTTCCTTGCGTGTTCCGTTACGTAACGCTAGACATGAAAACCACGTGGTTTCCAACACGCAACCTGACGTATAAGTTCGTGTACTGATAACAACAGTGTGTCAATGGATAGCGTGATGGCTGCTGATTTTTAATCATGGCTCAGAATGGGATGTTCGCGTGACATGCTGTTCCGTTCTCGCTCGTTCGCGGACGCCCAAAGAGTGAAATGATGGGGCCAACGCGTCAAATGCCGCGTGTAGTCATCTTGTTGGGAAAGGTCCTTAGTTTCCGTGCTGTAGAAGAAATACCGTCAACCTGAAAATGTAAAACTGATTATATTTTTCTAGAAAAAATATTTAGATAGGTACTACGGTCTACGATTACGGCATTCCGCAGTGTCTGTAATTCTGGGAACAAGGTATCCTAAAGTTCATCATTCTTGTACAACATACTGAACCACACATTAATACATTAGAATAACCTTTGGGGCTTTTACCAAAGGTAAACACCCTAGTGATTACCTCCGGCTGGGGCCGGGAGTCGAACCCCGGTCCGTCAGCTGACAGTCGTGTCAAGCTTACCGTGACGTTCGTGATAACGCTACATCACCCGCTACTATCGTGTCTGTTCTGCAGAACTCACTCTTAATGCCACAGTATATGAAACTAAGTTCTGCAGGACTGACTCTTAGCGCCAAAGTATAATATGAAACTAGCAGACGGGGCAGCTGCGCTTATGCGCTGGTGTGGCGGCGAGTATGACCGCTGAATTTATAATAGAGTAAAGAGAGGTGTGAACAGTCTTTAGAAAATTTTAATAAGTGTTTTAAGTAAGTAAAGTAACAAACTACATATTTATAAAGGATTTTAAGTTATTTTTTATTATACAAAAACTCTTATTTAGCCAAATACCATAGTTATCCGATGGTTAATTATCTTATATTGCTCATTATACCTAACATAACTGCTTTTTGTTTATCTTATTAGCTATTAATTTTTAAATTGTTCTGTAAAGTCAAATCGTCAACAAAGAAAACCAATTTAAATGTTTTAAGCTTTCTACATTTTTTATTGAATAAATTATACATGACCTTGGAAGGCAAGTATATACGAACGAGTTTTAAAACAAAAGTTGAATGTTAAGTTCATGTCAAAGTCGCAGTCGCAGGTGACCTTTAAATAACGGTGACTTTTGATTATCGACATGTCTTATCGAAATGTCAAAGTTTATCAGTTCAATTATTATTCTTTATTTCTTGTTACTTACTTATTTTGCTAACTGACTGATGTTCTGACCAGAGGGAAAAGATTCAAAAGCATTTGAAGCTGGATTCAAAAGATAAAATTAGTAGTATTTACTTACCTACTTTAAAAAAATAAACACTGCATCTAAATAATTCATTAGTCTAAGCAAACATAAATTGACAAAACCTATATTTACTGTTATGTTAATATGCTTTGCTCGTTTTATGTTTAAGACCCGGTATAGAAAAGTATTTACTCCGAGTCCCACAGTAAAGTGTAACAGCTCGAGTTAAAGATCGCAGCTCGTTGACCGCAGAAATAGAAGCGCTTTCGTTCCACTATAATTATATGAATAATGAAACGGACTTAAATCGAAATGTAGAAGTAAAAGAATTATGTTTTTTATTTTACTTTTATCGTCTTGCTTTTCATTATTTGCTGGATAATGATCAAATACGCTGCTCTCATGTTTAAGTAAGTCTTGTGTTTTTTATTTATTTTCTATATTCACGTTATTGAGAAAATAGAACAGGTACTTAAATTTTACCTGTTTGTCACGGATTCAAATAAAATACTGACTAAGTAGTTGAAGTTATATGAAAAACACCAAAGAGCTTACAACCGAACCCCATCGTGCACAAGAACAGACCATCGTAAAACGGTTGCTAATAACAGTGCAAATACAAGCCCTGTCCGTTTTGACCGTGCGCTCTGATCATGTGAAGAAACACCAACCAAGAATCGGCAACAGGGGTTTTCCATCTAGAATGACATCATAATCACCTAGTGGCTGAATCACCCTACGTAATATGAATGGACAGACAGACATGTGCGTGACCAGTAATTATCTCTCTCTATATCAGTCGGTATTGGTGAAACATTGAGGGTCTATAAGCCATGCGTCAGGGGTGCTCTAAAGGCAATTAAATTTTGGGAAGTTTAATTAAAAATGCATTAACTCGACTCTCTATTTCGAATTTCAAAAAGCAACTCTTATAAAACTAGCGCTGTCTCCGCTACTTCTGTGTCATGGAAACAAAATTGAACAAACAATCGTCCCCATTGCTCGTGGAAAAACAAAAACGTCGAAACACAATAAAATTTTCTTATACCAATTTCATTGCAGTACCTCCGAAAAGTTCTATTCAGACACGTGCAAGCCAATTACCATCCCCCAATGCACAGGTACGTTCACCCCTGAATTATACGTAAATGTTGTATAGCTACAGGGCTATCCTACACCCCTGGAGAATTGCCCTCTTAGAAGAAAGGGGGCGTGGTTCTTTCTAAGGTTAGTCATTACATCTCTTTCTGGCTAAAGCGAACCGTATTCCCTTTCATTTTATTTTCAGGATTCATCGTGCGTTCGATTTTCTATCACTAATGTTTCTGTAAAATGTGTTTGGCGGTGCAAACTTTTCTTATAAATCAATTCGAGTAATCGCTGCAGTTAGTCGTATACACAGCTAGTTGTGAAAATTCACATACGTATTGTATCCAGTTTAAAAGTTTAGAGCCGTATGGATGTGAAACATGATACGAGTTTTTCACGGCTTTTATGTACACTTCTGAGCGCTAAGGTTCACGCCAACACAATGAGCTTGTGACGCTCTCCGCAGAAAAACTATACACATGAGAAAATTGATAGGGGAAATTTAAAACGGTTCTGATAATTGATTTAGATAATTATGCACTAGTAACTTTTTCAAACAAACAAATAAGATTGTTTATCGAAGCGTGTCTATGATACTCGATACAGCAGACTAGACAATTTGCAGACAAGTTGGTACTAGTACCGTAATAACATAATGTACCTAGATGCAAATCGACTGTATTTTAATATCGTTCATGACAAACTGTCATAAAAGATATTCTACAGCTCGTTAACCAATCGGAGCCCCCCAATAATTACAAAGAAAATCAAACATCTCTCTGGAAGAATTCCACTTTCCACACGTCCGCGAGAAAAAAAATAATCGCTGGTAAAGCAGTTCAATCCCACACTGTTATTACGCTGACGGCAAACTTTTTTCGCATTAATTAGTATATTAATTATGCAAATTTGTATGCGAATCCACGATGGTTTATTGCGATTAATCGGATCGCGATCGTTTGGACGATAAGTGTGGGTATCACGTAATGAGAGGTTGGCGGCTTGGCGGATATTGGCGGCTCGGCGGAGGCTACCTTGACCATTGCCTATTTAATAAAACCGACAATGACAATTTGTCAATGCCAATTCATCAATTCAACAATAACCATTTGATGTGGGATTTATTATTGAAATCATTTTGGAAAATCAGCTTCGCAATGTACCTATATATCGAATTAGGTACATCAATGCCAGTTTTATTAAATGGGTCCCTAATATTGGTGCAAGGCTGCACATGCACTATGAGGTATTAGAGATAAGAGGGAAAGAACAATTGAAGTCAATAGATTTTGACACGAATACCTAGCAATGCATTAAGGTCAGTCAAACTATCCCTATACATAAGACTCTACCTTCCTATCACGCAAGTTGTAGATCCTGTTGTCATTTTTAAAGGAAGGTATAATAATAGCACGACCATGACCAGTGAGGATTTAGGGCTGACGAGTACTCATCGTGAATGAAAAACTCTCTATAAAATTAAAGAATAAAAAAAAGAGTACTTGTCGTACAAAGGTTTTACATCAGGTTCATAAAAATAAGGTACTTTAGACATTTTGTCAGACGAAAGCAGGCTCTTAGGCCCGTATTTATAATCAGATCTCAAGAGTGACAGCTAGATTGAATTCGTATCAGAAATGTCATTTCAGTACAAAACGGGCTGTCAAATCCATACTTAATATTGCTCTCAATCTTGAGTGTGCTTTATAAATACGAGCCTTAGGCTCTGCCTACCTCGTAAGAGATAAAAAGCGTGACTGCTATGTACCTATGTTGATAAAACAAGCGCTGTCTCTTCTGAATTAGCCCATGTACAAAATTGGTGTTTGCGTCGGCAAGGTTAGCTATTACTTTATTGTCGGGGCGTACTTTGTACGCATAATGTCATACACATTGTAGCTAATTACAATAGTTACCGTAAAAGTATGAGTACTTGAAAGCTTCATGATTATAAAGCCTTATGTAAATTATGTTAGTTGCAATTATTTTTCTATAACAGAACAATAAATATATTATGAAAATAAAATGCATAAAATCTCTATAAAAAACTATATAGGTAAATGAATACCTATTGGTTTATTGATTCGCAAGCATAGTTAGTTCATAAATAAGAAACTTTGCGAAATGGGTAGTTGGTATTTTAGGAATTTGGTTATATAGGTTGACGATATGGAGAGGTGACAATATTTTGAAATCAGCTATAATGTTTCCAATAAATGATTATTACAGAAATTGTATGCAAAAAAAAAAAAAACATTTTATATTATGATCTGCCAGATACCACCATAATTTTATTATAGATGTTTGATGAAAAATTATATTCTAAAAATCATAGTATTCTGGTAAGTACGTAGATAATGTAGCCGACCTAAAATATGCAAGATATTTTATTTCTGAAAATAATATTATGATGAAAACATTATGACTCTACACACCTACCTTAAGTACGGAACCTAACACATGGTTGAAAATAGAATTACCTATTTATAACTAATTCAATTTAATGCGATTAACGGTCTGATGCTATTTACAAGAATTAGCACTCGAGATAATTATAGAAACTAAAAAGTATAAAAAATGCTGATAAAACTGACAATACAGTAGTTAACTAAGTATCTGTATTCATTTACAGTCCATAAAAAGCTTAAGATTTCATTATACGCGTGATTAAAATAGAATAAACTTGTGATAAGAAGTTAAAAATCGAACGATAATGGAAGTATATTGAAGAAGTAAAGATAACAAAATCATTTCCAAAACAGACGTGCTACTCATCTACAAGTACAATTTTATCCTTGAAAACGTATTGCCGATACAATGTATTAATTAATAAGTACTTTTCAATCATCTTTTTTCTGAAATCCTGCATCAGACAAAGGCATTATTCCGTTGATTGTGCATCAGCTTACAGCAACTGTGTCAGCAATTAAAATGATCAGGTAGGTATTGAGGTAAGGCCCCTCTGCAAGCGATTAGCGAACTAGTTTTGAAAGTTATTTTTGGACGTAAGTCCTTTCTGATCAAAGGAAACCAAGAACAAAAGTTATTTAATTTTTAGAATAAGTAGAATCGAAGTAATAAAAATAACTAATCCAAAATAAAAGGATATAGAAATCCTATAATAGGATAGGTATTAATATTCTACTTAATGAATGAGCAAAAACTTTAGCATAAACTCAGAATCTATATTTAATAAACTGATATGAAATTTTCTTTCACAAATCTCTACGAGTAGCTCAGACTGAAGTAACTTACTGTAGACAAAAGTCTTAGAGATTACTACGGGAAAACTCATGTCACGCGTAAATTAACAAAGATGCTGCTCCGCTCGCACTGGAGCCTTATCTCTTCAGAGACGAACCATTGAATTATGTAAATTATAAATGTTAAACAATCCAAGAGATTGTTGAGGCGATGCTTTGGAAAAAATCGTCCCTCCATGCTTCGTCTGCCACTCATTAAAATAATTGTTTCTCGTTACTGTTCTCTCTCTTCTGTTCGTTAAACTGTTGAGGCGGCGGCTAAGCAGTTGCATATTTGTGTGATTGTCGCAATTGAAATCATTGTATTGCGACTAGGTAAAAAAATATTGGTGATTTAGAAATCATAGCAGCTCATTATTTTTATCCAAAAACTTTGATAAGGTTTTGACATAATAAGTCTAAATCACATATGATTTCCATTCCAACCTAAACCCGTGCAACAAAGTAGCGGTACGATACAATCAAATGAACCACCGCGGTAATTTCAGTAAATAGCGAATAAAATAAAACCTTATGAAAACTAAATCCCTTGAGTAAGCAGTGCGTTCACCTTAATTCAATCAACTGCTTTTGCTAATCGAATAAGCCGCACACAACTTAGTGGGGAAGGGAAAAAGGCCGTCGCACACTGGGGCGCGGAAAAGCTGACTCACCCTGCGTTTTAATAAACGCATTCGTAACGCGCTTTACGCTCATAAGTGACAATTGAAAGTTCATAAAGCACAATTATACGAGCTTTTAAGTGATGCAATGATGTGACAGTTTTGTTTTATTTTGTAATGGAGTACTAGAAATCCGGTTTTGGCAATTTTAAATAATTTAATGCATTAGATCCTTGAAAAGCCTGATATTTTGAAAGAAACATGAATTTATTGGTCTGTTTTGAAATATAATAGTTAGAAAAATTAGATAAAGTCGAATGTTCAATTTTTACTCCGCTTCGAATAGCACAACCATAGCGTTTAATCGTCTCAATGTGCGTTAGCTGGCTTCGACACAAAATGCATTGACGGCGCGTCGCCCGCAGTCAATCCAATAGGTTTTCATTTAATATAACCCTTTTATTGGTTTAGTTTGGATTTAGTTGGCTCTGTAGCTTACTTGCTCAGCGTTTTGTGCATCGCCATTGTGAATTACATTTAATAAATTAAACGTTTACCTTTTACTACTGTAAGATGGAACTGTTAATCAGTTAAGATTATTTATTAGATAGTTACCTAAATTTGTAATAAAAAGTTGTTATGAACATTGGACGAATCGAAATGAAATTACTTATTTTTATGAGAATCCGTCCAAATTATTAAATAACCATGCATTGTAATTACGCGTTCAGTACAAAAGACATAAACGCGCGCTCTAGATGAGCGCAATAATTTTTTCTGGCAAAAATGAGCCTGCCATTTTAAAAAGGCGTGGTTTCCACTTCGTGTGGTTATTTTATAACCGTATAGAAACCGGGTATTATGTACATTATCGTGTAAAGTGTTAGAGTCACGCCTCTATCAAATAAATTGTATGTGACAAACAAGATTACTGAACAAATCGTGTTAAGAGCCACACCTACAAGGGTTTTGCCTATAAATGGTTGGTAGAGTTCCTTTTCAGCAGGAAACACAGTCATTTATTGGCGTTTCTATGGTAACGACCGAGCGGCAACGCCCTATCTGCAAGGTAGCTTCAAATCCTTCGTTGCCGATTAATTTCTTAAGGATTTGTTTAAAAATAGTTCAGTAAGCGTTTTGAAGGGATAACATTATGATCGTCACATAAATATTATTCCAAATTTGATAACTGAGACATTTAAAATTAAATAAAATTTTGGCAACCTCCTATCGCTAATCGCTACTCGAATATCAGTTGATTGAAAACGAAAGGTTCAGTCGAGCAAAATTCATTCGTTGAATTCCATCATTACTACTTGATAAAGGTTCCTGTACATGCACGAATATAATGTAAGGAACATCTTCCCGCAAACTGATAGGAGTTGTGCAGTCAACGAAACTGAATATAATCCACGTTTTTTTTCTTCAGGAAATTAAAATTAATATTTTCATTAGACTTTCCTGGTCAAAGTTGTCGAGTATCGTTGACTGAGCAATTCCTATCAGTTTTCAGGAAACTACGCCCGGTATTTATTGTTTTCGATATGAATCTGGAGTGTGCTTAAAAAAGAGATAGTAACCTATCATCAACTGCATTGAATAGTAGACAACAGATAAAACGACATCAAGTTGACAGAATGTTAGAAAACCAAAGCACTTTACGGTGCATACAACTTTTATAAGTCTAGTGTATTCTAGGTTGTAATAAAGAAAACAATTTCAAAATTATGCAAAACCAAATTATTAGGGCACATAGCGCATAGGATCCGTCGTTCCAAATATTTGAGAATAGTTTTTATTTTCACAGTATATTTAATTTTTAAACACGTTGGGTCAAGTCCAAAGTGGCTATAGTTTACAAACCAAATCACACGGTCAATAGGTACTTGTAAATTAAGTTCAAGTTTTTATTTCTCTGTATCCGTGTAGAGTAAAATCTCCGCAAGCGATCTACATATCATGTTGCAGTGTTTGAACTACTGTTTTGCCCGGGCTTCGCTCGGAGCCGGTCCGACATACTCTACTTTTTTTTTCTACCTGTATCGCAAATCGAGCGTTACAGAATGTTTTCGTTTTGTGCGGCCATTTTGTTTTTTTTTTCTTCTCCTCTGTTTATTCTCGGCGCAAAAATGAGAGGAATTAATTCGAAGTCTTGTGGATGAAAAGATAAATTTTAATTGTGTAAAGATCATAAATATATATACTGTTTAATTAATCCAATATTAATTTAAAATGGCTTTGAAATCTTGTCAACGTTATAGGAATGCTATACATTTGTAAAAAAAAAAAACGCAGACAAATAAAACACGGAAGTACCTAAATGTGAGCCTATACTTATAAGGTATCACTTTTTATGTACCTACACAATTTTTCTAGAACATTAACAAGCTTTACAACGTACTTACTTACGTGTAATCAGCTAGATATTATAATTATCATATTTTCTTCTTCACTTAATTTTGTTGACTTTGCACTAGCGAATCCTTAATTTTATTTAAGTACTTCAATGGGATCACTTCGTCACTTGTAATAGCAAATAAATGACTGCGGTACAAAAACTGAATAAATACGGTTAAATGAATATACCTAGATTATCCGCAAGTTTTAACTGCCTCTGTGGTCTAGTGGTCTAAGCCGTGGGCTTACGATCCGGAGGTCCTGGGTTCGATTCCCAGGGGGGGAACACAAAGTTGATATTTGTCAATTTATCACTTTGTGAGGTTTTCCCCAGTTTGGTTAGGACATTGCAGGCTGAATCACCTGATTGTCCGAAAAGAAAAAAGATTCCGTGCTTCGGAGGGCACGTTAAGCCGTCGGTCCCGGTCGCTGTCTTTGATAGTGGTCGATACTGAAACCATGTCAGAGGCCTATAGCTGTGCTACTAGGCGGTTTGAAAACTCTGACACCAGGGTTTATCGGGTCGTTGTTCGACTCGAAAATCCACTCGCTAAGAAGAAGAAGAGATCCGCAAGTTGTTACAGAGCCCGATGGTGTAGTGGATAGGACCGCGGCCTTCTGTGCAGAAGGTCGTGGTTCGAATCCTACCATGTATCAATGTGTTTTTCGAATTTCATAATGTACGTTTATTCGGCCCTTTTACGGTGAAGGAAAACATCGTGAGGATACCTGCACACACCTACGAAGAAATTCAAATTCAAAGGTTGTGTGTAACCTAATCTAGGATTGGGTCTGGTTTCCCTTCTGGGTTGCGGAGGTCAGATGGCAGTCGCTCTGTGCAAAAACCAGTACCCTCGTTCAATCCCTTAGATTAGGTAGCCGACCCCGTGAAATACGGGAAAAAGGCTAGGAAGATGATGATGATGATTCGCAAGTTAATAAATTATTGACGAATATTCATAATCATAACATTTTTTTTGTTCTTTCATATGTTTTTAAAATCAACTCTGCTCGATTGGATATAGACAAGAATATTTTGTTTGTAATCGAGTTGTCTGTTTGTATTTATGTTATTTTAATAAATTAAAAGTTAATAAGCAACATCAATATCATGCAAGCAAATGGATAGGTAAAATATAATCATACGGTAGCCATGACCTTACAGAATTGAATATACGTATCAATCATTTCATAACTAATTATATACCAAAAGGTAAATTACGTGTAATTTCACAGAAAAATATACTTATTGTATTTTGTAACTTTATACACTAGATGAAAGTACCTATCTTTATCTACTGCTTTTTGTTTATACTGTCCGTTTCATAAGATATCATAAAAATAATAGTAATTTGAATACAAGTAATAAAATGTAATGTAAAATTATTATTAATAAAAGAGAATTCTATTCTATCTAGCAGCAAGTTCCCTTGCCATATCTATTGCAATTATAATTCAACTCACAAATCACCTACGGTTACCTCCGCAAATATTAACTAATAAATTAATCATTATCTGTCTAATTGTGCTATAAGTAACTATGCCAAAGGTTTTCCCACACAATACCTACCACTATTAGGGCAAGGCTCCGTACCATAAAGAATCTTAACAGTGAATTTTAATTACAATCATCTTTTTGTGCTCAGTCTAGGAATCGTTAAGTTAAAACAATGATTCACCCTTGTGTTTTAAATGACTACGGTGAAGAACAGTGCGGCATCAATTTACGCGAGACGTAAAAAGTGCTCATTGATTATGATTTTCTGAAAATGTATACAGCAATTCTGATCGGTGGAGAAAAACAGTTACCGAACGAAACAATGGATGCAATGCGCGCTCACCTAATTGCAATCTAATGTAACAATAGCACTTCTATTATAGTTTGTCGTTAGTCACATCATTATCGTGCAGTCTCAACTGTTTAAACGTTTTAAGCTTTTATTACGGTCTGCAGACGCCCTTTTTCAACTAATTGCCGTTTCCTGTATGTGCAATGTAAACAGTGCATCGTCGTTGAAAGTTAATTTACAATTATTACGAAAAAACATGTTCTATAACGGTTACAAAAAAATCACTTGTAAAATGTCATTTACAGCACAGTTAGATACAAAACTATCTTTCCTTTCCCAACTGATACTATTTCAGTACTCCAATTCATCACCGCACGTCATTCGATCCATCTGCCCTTAAAAGGTCATCCTTATAATCCTTATTCGGAATCCATTAGCCGAACCGAAATCGGTTTGCGATTAACCTTACCCCTAAGCGCACGGTAGTACTTACCAAGTATTAGTTACGCGCGTGCAGTCACAAGTCCCCACACTATTGTCCCGCTATACCTAGTTATGCTCGTCCCGAATACAATACGGGACATTTGGGACAATGTTGAAGGACAATCGCCATGCATGTAAACAATTCCGAGAGATTTAATGGGGTACTTCTAATATGATTTCGATACTTGTAATTTTTTAATCTTATACCGTATTATTAAAGTCTTGATCTATATGTAGGTATTGAAATTAAATACTTAGGTAACTTTTCAAATATATTGTTTTATTTTCATATCATCATCTCTCTAAGAATCGAATATAATCTCGCTGTTGGTACGGTAAGAAACAAGAGAAGAGATCGCTATTAAAATTGTATTAGAATGCTCGAGGGTTATGAGCCTTAATGATGTGCCATCAAACATTGTCGAAATCACAGAATTCGGAGCAATTTGTCTATTATTTTGATTTTTATCAGATGGAGTTTTTTATGTAAGAATGAATGATTCTTTCAGCTTAATCCTAGCTTATACTTCTACAATACTGGACTGGGAGCGATAGAAAACATAGAATGTATATCGGCATATTGGATTTGATGTTTGGTTTACTGTAATTTAGACGATAAGCGGACAAACAGGCACTACAGGAAAGCACACTCCTATTTAAAATCACCCTCAGCTATTTATCTTTATAAAACCCTTAACACTCTGACAACCCTTTAAGAGATGCATTCATGATTATAAGTATTCTTATAGCTTTGTGATAATAAGTTTTCATATAGGAGCGTAATTAAAATATTATGGGGTAAGACCCTCTTCTACATAATAATGGTGTGACACTGGGACTAGGCGTATAAGTTGTGTTTAGAAATTAGCACTGACAAGGAACTGCTAATAAATTGCTGCCATGACCAACCCTATTAGCAATATTTTTTAGTTCAGTTTTAATCCCCATATCAATATCTTTACAAAAAAAATTACGTCGAGGACATAATAGACTTTAATGTCTCCTAGTCGTTGTTAAAAATTAAAA
The DNA here is from genome assembly GCA_029255725.1 of Scrobipalpa atriplicella. Taxonomy (NCBI): domain Eukaryota; kingdom Metazoa; phylum Arthropoda; class Insecta; order Lepidoptera; family Gelechiidae; genus Scrobipalpa; species Scrobipalpa atriplicella. The sequence goes on from JARACY010000019.1 coordinate 170,039, forward strand.
TTGAAGATAACTGAACTTTAATAAGGGACTCTTTACAAACAAGTGCAAACAATTAACAAGATCAATATTTTTTTAGAAATCCGTAATAGACAGTAACGTTTTAAAAACATACCCCATCTGACAAAAAGAAGCGAACTAGCCCCAACCACGGCCACCCTCGTATCGATGTCGGGGTACAAAGAGACCCCGTTTGTTGTGACAGGAGTTAGTGCCGCGGGGGTCTGATCGCACCACTCTACCTGTCCCACGTCAATGCCCACAATAAACCCTGAATGAGCCGCACAGTGGTACCATTGTCCCTTAATTCGCAGGGTTAACTTCCAACATAAAGATTTATCGGCAAGTTTCATTTCGGTTCTAGGAGATTGACTGTTATGTTAGTTTGTGGTTCGTTTGATGTTTGTAGATAGGTGGTAGTGAAAATTATAGTGTGCTTGTGGAAAATGGAGGTTTTATTATTGGTTGGCGCAGCTAGGTTTTTAGATTAGAGAGTTGAACTTTTTTACTTGTTTGATTCGTGTTTATACTTGTCAAACTAGGGTTTGAACTGGCCCCGTGGTATCGGTGTATGGTAGTTAATGCTAAGCTATACCTTTTGAGGATTTTGGATCTCACTCCATCTTCGACTCTGTCTGGATCATCTCTAACCAGACTGTAATCAGTAGGTAACAAACTCTTCGTAAAAAAAAACGCTTGTTACAAATTGACCTGCGTTTTAACCACGCGACCTTTGTTTGCAAATAAGCTAAAGTAGTCATGACCGTATACCGCATATGTAGGTAATAGCAAAATGTGTTTACCTGGCAGTTAGCCTAGAATCAACCACAGCTACTGGGCAATTTGTGGACAATTGGACCGATTTATGGCAATCACCTGGACTGCAATACCGCCATTGCAGTTGGGTCAACTTGTCCTAGCAACCACCCTACTGTGCATACCATTTTCTGATGTAGACAAACTATTTGCAATGGATTTTATGATAACTTACTCGAATTGTATCAAATGTTTTCAGGCTGCGAATTGACCGCTGCTCCTGTTAAAAACAAGACCTTCAATGTTCAAAATTCTAAAAAGTAAGATAAACTTCTAGACGTTATTACATCTAAAAATATGGAATTGTTTAGGTTTTTAGCAAAGTGTCGGTATAATTATCGAATGTCAAAGTTATATAACTCTCTGGACGTGCTACTTCCCATACAGACAACCTTGACAGGAATAGAAAAGTACATAAACAAGAAACGAGAAAAATCGACGGAAAGCGGCTATTCCGCCGAAGGTTATACGCAATCAAGCGAAAAATCTTATGATATTGGCATACTTAATTTTACTTGGCACACATGCTCATCCAACTATGAACCTTATACAACAATGACAGGTTTTGCTAAATGCCGGTTTTGGCTAAAATGTCATACTTATTTCTTGTTGATTTAGGTAGTTCATAATAATTTTATATCTTACTCACATAAAACATTCAAACAATTTATGACATTATATTTTTCTAAATAATAAGTATGACAAGTCATATAAATTATTAAAAGACCCTGCTACTGAAATAAAATATTATCAATGAAATATTGAACAATGATCATGCAACCTCATAGGTTTAATGTTAAATGCATTGACGTATATTCTTCATAACTAGGTCATTATTCATCCAGCTATTCAGTTATTTATGTCCTTCGTCCAAACTATTCAATTGCCTTCAGTAACGATGACTACGTCTGTCTATTGTGTGCAGTTTTTTTTTCTGTTTTATAATTTTCCGATGAATTGTCGATTGTTAAGAAAATAGGTACATGAGCCTTGAGCAAATACCTACGTATCGCAATTATGATATTATAGGTCAGCGCTACAATTTGAATATCTTAACCATTTTTGAAGTCATCTTTTTTGCTGGTAACATACTAATAAGGAAAAGCATCGAGTATTATATTCTACCCGTCTATTTTCTGATGGATATTTTAGGTACCACGTGTTACTGTTGACAATCTACTATTTATGACTAATTTCAATTATTCTCCTTAGCTCACAATATTACTAGCTTTTACAATTTGCCTGATAAGAGATGCATCTAGTATTTTTTAAGGTTTTAAGTCCAAGTTGTCCAGTGTGGTAGTATTTATAATATAAATTAACAGTAAACTTGAGTGCTGGCACTTAAAGATACTACCGTTAACTTAGGTTTTTTATAAATTAAATTATCTTTTGTACCTAAAATAAGTAACACAAAATAAAACATTGTCTAACAGTTCACTTTTGGACGCATCATTACAAATATTTATCCTACTAAATTCGATTGATGAACACTTGATCTTGATTTACGAGGTTTTTTTTATAACTATAATATAAGTCACTTAATGCCATTCATCTCAACTGGTCCATCAGTTTTCGTAGCGTTTGATTGAAAACATGCAAACAGCATGCATTATACTGATGCTGCTACAAAACTTTTACAAGATCGAATCTACTCTATATGACAGATAAATGAATACAAAAACCCTGTTAAACAAACAGACTGAAGCAAAGCAAATCAAATCGTGAAGAAAATTCGCATGCAAATAAGATTCACTCGTATGTAAATTTGTTGTCAATAAAAAGTATGTAATGAGCTCGTCTTCTTTATACTTTCATGTCTACAGTAACAACATAGGTAATTGTACAGTCCGACATAAAAGTTAACTGCTTTGTTTGTCTTCAATGTACCTATTGTAGATGACAACTTATTAGTAAAATCTGTAAATTGGGAGCAATACTTACAAAGATTATTTTGAAACATTGTTTGACTTGATATTATTGTGTTTTAATTTGATTGTATCTTACAATGAACTGTCAAATTCACAAAAGATAAAAAAAAACAATCAAGTATGTATTTTAAAATACGAAATCAATAGAGGTTGACTAAACTTTTTCTTTGACCACACCTAGGCTCGTATTTATAAAGCGATCTCAAGATTGAGAGCAATATTAAGTATGGATTTGACAGATCGTTTTGTACTGAAATGCCATTTCTGATACAAACTCAAACTCACTGTCACTCTTGAAAGCTGATTATAAATACGGGCCTAATTTGTTCTTGTCCGTGGCCCGTCCTATATATCAGAGTAAAGGACAGTTATTCCCAAAAACAAAAGCCTTCACTCGTGGCCTTCACCCATCGTGCGTCGACCTCTCTAATATGTTTATAATTATAGCACTCCAAACCAGCACATTTGTAAACACAGGTTATGTGACGTAATACACAATTTTTTATTCATTTTTGTATTTTTTTACCCTACTAGGTATGGCGCCACCAGTGCGACCTTGATCGAAAATGAGAAATAATAAATAATTATTCTTGGAATTAGTAGGTATTAGGTACTCATCTTATATTGAATAGACCTTTTGCAGAAAACATGATATATTTTTACTTACTTTGTTAACATTGTTTACTTTTTGTTCGCGCTTCAAACTCCCTACCAAACTCCTTATGACGTAGGTAGATAACGACGGCGGACAAAGTCAGCTGATACATTTTTGAAGAATGCCTCAGCCGGCGGTGTAAAAGTCCAGTAATTATAACAGCAAGCAAGTCAATGACCAAGAAACATAAACACCATACAAACAAGTAGTAGAGACAGGTCTGAATGAGTTGCAAGTTGTTCCGTGCTGACATGCGAGCCTTCTGTCACGCATCTAACGAAAACGAAATCTTTACTATACCACCTTCTGTAGTGAGGCTAAAGACTTGATGTCACGTGATAGGAAACAAGAGTCAAGGTCCGGTTTGAACTACCTTCGGGGGTACCAGCTGAGGAATGAATAATTACGGCTAAAACTTAAGTTTTGTTCCATTTTACGGCAGGTAAGTATGCAACAAAAAGGTGATTTGAAGCTATCGAAGGTTTATTTCACAAAATAATTAAATTTCCCTACCTGGAGGACAATTTTCAACACAATTTTCGACAAGCACAATTTTCACGAAAATTGTATTTTAAAAAGTAAACCAATTCATTATTACTCATAAAGTGATTATTATCTACTTTTTCTCAAACTGCATGCAGTTGCAACATACCTTGTATGAAACAGACTCTGACTAAACCTCACGAATTCCTGTGTAATTTTCCCGACGTCCTATTACAAACTGTTATAAGTCGAAATGATACGATTAGGAGCACTACGATTAAATGTTCGTTAGACGCTCCGATCCTCTCCCAAAGAGAAATTACGCCTAAATATGAGAAAACATTTTTTATTCCACTTTATTGTTTAGATCCTTCGCAATGGAGACTTAAGTATATTTTTTAAATTTGATAAGTCTCCGTTTATTTCAATGAATAAAATATAGTGTAAATTGTTGCATACGTAGCTACCTGAAAGTAGGACTATACAAAATATAAATAATACTTTATTTTAAAGATACTGTATTTTATTTACGAGTTTTATTCAAAAAGCTCAAATTTATACATGCTTAATTAACGAAATATTTATTCAATTCGGATCTGAACATTTATCAATCATCTGACTTTCCGCTTAACGATTTGCAATAAAATTGTTAATAGCAGTTCCGACAATAAAACGGTTTTATGAATTCACGGTTTAAATGGAGTTCCAATTATGTATTCGTTTCAAATGCCCATGCGCATTGCCTGATGATACCGTACATCCGTGGTTTTGGTTGTTTCACAAATTTACCGTCAAGCTATTTAACTTGCTAGACTGGGAATTATAGAAAAACAAAATCAAGCCGCTTCTCTAATCAATCTAGAAACATTCGAAATACTGCCGCCTAGGTACTGCCCCGTTGGTACTCAAAACTGAGTCCTCTGGAACCCAAGACCATGGAGTAATTTCGATGAAAGTCCATAAGATGTCAAATATTGTAACACAATTAAAAACATTGATTAATTTTGGTAATGAACACCATTGAAAGCAAGAAGAATCCAAAGAAAATTTCAAAGCTAATATTAAGTCTACAAATAGTAAAACATAACCTATCACAATCGACCATCGATTATAAGTTAATCGAGTTACAATTTATAGAAATAATCGGTCAGTGATTTACAGCACCTGATCTCGCATTACGAGTATAATACGAAATGATTAAAGTATCTACTGTGGCTGTGGTGTCGATTCAACGAGACACGACTAAAATGACCTTGGCTCTTTCTGGGATTAGAAATATAAAAGAGATTAAAAAAAACTTCGGTTTGTCAAGTTTTGATTAAAAATTAGTCATAACATAAAATTATTAGATGAACGTGAAGTTAGAATTCATGCTCCATCTATTAATATAAAAGTTTGACTTGTGACTTGATAAAAAAAAAACTCGTCCAATTTTTCTTTATTTCTGTCATTATATTTGAAACTTGAGCAAGTGGCAAGGCTAAATTTTATTCGGTTAAGCAATAGAAAGAATCGACACCAATATGAGATACTAAAAGTACTTACCTACTGTACTTGTACAAATTGTACAAGAGAGGTATCAAACCGCTCGGCTCGCCGTTTGATTCCCGACTTTGAATAAATCAACAAAAACGGCGGGCGGCAATGAGTAATGTTCGTGTGTGAGTACTTATTTAAACATGGAATCCTGAGAGTGTATTGGATTCCTTGAGCTTACAGATTGTAAAGTTTTAGTCGTTTTAAATACAAAACTAAAAAAAATCTCTGATTGCATAGTACAGGTTTAGCCAAGGATATTTAACGTAAGACCTGTCAAAATGGCACTACATTTACAATGAGGTATTTTTTTTAAACTTGCCGAACTATAAAAGGCTAAGTTCGCCTTTGTAGAGCGTTATACCATGGGTTATAACTGCAGCACTTGTACAAAAAATACGAGTTAACGTCACTAGCTCTTCCTAAGTCTCGATGTACAAAATCTACTACCCCATTCCATATTGTACATTTTTAAAGAAATTTTATGAACTTAAAACTCTGAAGAATTCAGTTTAGTTACCGATGAGGATTGATTAAAGTTTTCAAATTATTCAAACGGAGAAATTTAAAAAAAAACGGTGCTTTAAAAAAGTTCTTCTCATACCGACTCTACAGCTATCCTATTCCATGGACTAATTTAAAGAAAACCAAACCTAAATGACTCAAAAACAAATAAGATATAGGTGTCCACACACCGAGTATAATTCAAGCATAACAAATGCTAATTAAAATAGATTACTTTTTGAGTTACGGTTCATATTGACTTTTTTTTCTTAGTGTTAAGAGTTCAGTTCAAAATATCAGACAAAGTTTTTCAATAAGTAATGATTCCTACATATATTTTGTGAAATAAATTATTCTGAACATATTTTGTGTTGATCGGGGGAGTAGATTACTGCTTTTCACCCAAAATTTAATTTGTTGTAGATAATTCAAGTGTCTCACCGAGGCGGGTAACAAAAGGCATCCTGTATACTTCTGTCCAAGCGGTTTTAGTCCCGACACTTTCCTAAAAAAAGTCTGCTACTATTTCCCCAAAAAAGGTTAAGCACAATAATGCTGCAAGCTCGCGCACCCCCTTATCCGCCGCATAAGTTATGTTAACAAGTGAGCTCGCGTGACTCGGGCCTCGTTAGTCCAGCTAAGTGTACCCGAATGCTACCGTTAGGCTAGTAGCATAATGTGATGTGTCATTTTAAATAGCCTCTTAGAAATATGAATGATCTGAAATAAAGTAACGTTATGGATCGGTGGGTCGTATTCGCGCGAGATTACGCCCGCGGTGATAGTTGTTCGATCAACATTCATCATACATTTTCATTGCAGATATTTCAACAGCTGAATTGTTATCTTGGTTATTTAATTGATTAGTGTTTAATAGAATTTAGTCACTAGTTTAATGGCCGCTAACTGCAGTGCGATTTATATCTCTTTTAAGTGTTGGTCACGAATAAGAAAGGTAAATGAACGGAGTGTTATTTTAAGTACCTACCCCACACTGTTTACTGATACTTTTAATGTTAACTACTAAAGAAATTTCTATGAAATATGAAAGGTTCAAAAAAGTCCTTTTAGAGCTTTTGAGAAAAGGATGCTACAGTCGTGCCTATTTGCTCGCAAATCACATTTATTTTGTTGCCACAAAAACGATTCCTAAATAATTTGCCATTGTTTCAGTATCAAATTTTTATGTACTTATGTAAATGTGTTCTTCCTGTTTCCAGTATCAAACCACCTTCAAAAGACGGCGTGACGAAGAGTAACCCGAGCAAGCGGCACCGGGAGCGACTGAACGCAGAGCTGGACACCTTGGCCTCCCTGCTGCCCTTCGAGCAGAACATCCTCAGCAAGCTGGACCGCCTCTCCATCCTCAGACTCTCCGTTAGCTACTTACGGACCAAGAGCTACTTCCAAGGTAAGCCTAGCTGTAAGTATAGTAAGTAACGCTAGAGCAAGTGACACGGGGAGCTATTGAACGCAGATTCAAACACCTTCTATCTGCTGCCCTTCCAGCAGAGCATTTTTAGCTAGCTGGAGAAGAATCTCAGTCAGCAGCTTACTTTCCTAGACCTACTTCCACGGTAAACTAGCTGACTGATACTGACCAAGAGCTACTACCAGGGTAAACTAACTGTTACTAACTCGTAAAATATCTTACTAATACAATTTTATAGTACTTAGTTTTTTGCACTCACAGTGCTAAGTATTTTATTTCTGAAAATATGAGAAACAAAGTACAGAACCTGCTCTCTCATTTTGCGTATTTAAAATACCTGTAAACACTTTTAGCCTTCTTATAAAGGGAGTGTTTCCTATTTAAATAAAGGACTGAATCAATAATTAAAAGAGAATGTCTTCTCTATGAACTGCAACTATAACGTAAATTAAGCAATATCATTAACTTCATGAAGAACTTAGAATCGAACTTGCGTACGTATTCGATTACTTATTAATGCGTTTCTCGACACTTATTTAATGTTGTCAGCCAACTTTATTATGGCCTACAACAAATTAACATTAATGTTCACCAACTCGGTAAGAAGGTAGGTAGGTGTATTTGTGACTCGAGGAGTGTAACCGATATCATCTGGATTTTGATAGAAATCTGCGTCAGTTATCTAAATCTTGATAAATTAGTTTGCGTGACAAAATCAACTAATTATAATCACTACTTATTAATGAGTCGGTCATAATTTGAAAGATATTGAATTGCGTCAGATATTAACTGCAACCGTCTAATGTTTACATTATTTCTGTCAATCTTTTCTTGATAGTTACTACTTATAGTTAAAAAACGTGTCAAGGGGAAAAAAAATAGGCAGTCACGACAACTACCTATTTCAACTTTTACTTTAAAACCCGATTGTTGGATTTTGGAGGTATTTGTCACAAGGGTCATAATATGGAAAGCTTAGAGCAAGATTCTACGTTCACTGGGAGCACTTTGTTCTAAATTTATCATTCGACATATTTAGGTATGCTAAACCTCATACAAGCCAATTACTAGTAGGTAGTACTAATATATAAAAAACACCGTATTGTGTCGTATATGTCGCGTAATTTAATGTGGGATAATACTACCTAACTCTTCATTATCAATACTTCTAAAATAGTGCCTTCATAGAGTAAGGTCTCGGTTTTGATCCAGTGCAATAACTGCCAAATCTGACCACAAATGACGTGTCATCAATGCAACCATCAAACAAGTTGATAAACAAACAGTCTTAATTCAAAAGAACAAAACAACACACAATTTAGATACAGTAATTGGACGCGTAAATCGTCTTCGAAAAAGGTAAAACAAACTTTGCATATGTCCGCTACCAACATATGCATATATCACTTAGTGAGTTATTAATGCTCTTTATAATTTTATTCTCTTGGAGTATCGAATATAAAAATCAGTAGGGGGCGATTGGTATATGCTTTATAGTGGACGGCCGCGACTTTAAGGAATTGACGACGTGAATTGTAACTTAGTGGTTAGCGCGTACTGTCGCCGACGGAATACCTTTATTTCTCTACTAGTCAAAAATTATTTTTTAACTAATTTTAAAAAATATTTTATCATTAGCCAGCTAAATAGCTATCAGTATACTAAGCTAGTTTTTGTTATTGCCACATACAGATTCTCGTAGGCTCTTCATTTTTTCGTCTTATAAGTATGAAGTTGTATGTTTATTTTTCTGTCATTGTTCATTTTCATTTCTTGTGTTATGTAAATCTGTATTTATTTAATTTTAGAATCCTTAGTAGGTAGGATACATAATTTAATGTCATTTCCTTTAAAAAGTATCGGAACAGGTGATAGGATCCTGCCTTTTACCACCTAACGTATCACATTCACAATGGCAGAGCCAACAAACCCTTTAAACAATCATAATAATACGTACTTAATACTTAAATTTATAAATACACGTAGTTATTGTAAGTATAACAAGTACAATATGATGTCCATTGTGATAATATCGCACGTAGGTATAATTTTCGTTATTAAGTCATTGTGGCGCGTTTACAAGTTGTACCTTAATACACGGTTGGTTCACGTGGAAATAATAAGTCTTTATTAAGTAAATTGAAAAACTGTTTATCACTACGTTTTTAAACTGAAAATTTAACCAAGGCTAAGAATATTTTTCCGGTATAATTTTTTTATATACTTAGTAAAAAGTAGCTTATCAAAAGTAGATCATACAGCTTGGTAAAAATAATTTTCCATACAAACAATTTCATATTGTGTAAACTGTTTTTTCAGAGAGAGTGGCGCCATTAATTTACTCTTACTCCGTTTTTGAGAAAATTTATTTTTCACTTCGGATGTACGTCCAAAATGCCGATAATTCTAATTAAATCGATTGTTGAAGCATCGATTACATCGGTATCTCGATTCGTAACGATTTCGGCGCTGCACCGCGGGGTTCTTTATCGTCACTAGCCAGACAGTAAGACCTTTTTACCGACGCCGCGAAGCAATGAAGGGTAATGTGTTGTTTAAGACTTAAGCGATTTCTAAATGCCTATGAACCAGTCGTAAGACCTGTATATGAATGCTATCTATGTATTAATCGGACAAAATAATTAATTATGTATGTAACTAGGTTTGCCTGTATTCTTTTCTTTCTTTGTGGTGCTCTAGCCAAACCAAACGCGTGCGCCTATAGTTTGATGAGATGACTCTTACGTCAATAAAATTGAATTGTTTTAATTTTGCCAGTGTCACTATAGACAAGCGTAATCGTATTCGAAATGCAGAAAAAATATAATAGATAACTGTGAAAATTAAAAAATAAGACGGGTACCTAATTTAATTTTAGGCTAAAGGGAATCTGCAGGACTTTTTCCCATTATATTACTTAGTAAGAATTCATTCTTGTCACCTTGCAATTCTTACACGATCAAATATGCAAATATTTTCGCATAGTAGGTACTTCTTATTAGTTAACGAGTTATATAAGTAGTTGATTAAAAAAAAGAGATCTGATTTACCATGTGATTCCAATTTAGATTTTTAAATAACGCGTAAAGTTAAGTTTTTACGCAAGAGGGTTTTTATTTTTTAAGTTTATTTGTTAAAGTACAAAATAAAAAAGTTTTGCTCAGTACCAGTAGCTTGTAAATTATCGGTGTCTTCTAAGAATTACTACATATACATACATACTAAAGAATACAGAGTAAAATATTGGTTGTCGAGTTTTTGATACGCGATGTAAACGGATGGATCACCACACTGGTTGTCTTTAAATTCCGATCTATTGTTTTAAAATTTGTTTCTTTCAATAACTCTTTTAATTCATAACAAAAACTAACTATACCTACACATACATGATTAGAAATAGTCACGCCCGTATCCCTTGCGGGATAGGCAGGGCATCAGCGACCTTAAAGGGCGTTCTCCCAACTTCCACGGAAGCCACGGTTACCGTTTTGTTAAAGTATTTACTTACTTATATTAATAAATTTTATCAGTAAATATGTAGTTTCTATTTGCGCTCTGTTTATTTGTTATTTATGTGAACACAAAAATATTACTAAAGTTAGCTACCACACCACACAAAACCAAAACACAGTGAGCCAATGAAAACACTACAGAAACCGCATCGAAATATATGCTACAGCTACATACACCTCCCTACAGTTTTCCCCACAGACCTAGTTTGCTGTATATAACGCAACTTCTTCAAACTAAAGAAAGTTTGTAACATTTTTCTTACCTACTGTCAAAGGAAATATTTCAATTTTGTCTTATACTGAATTTTCAGTAGGTACTATTATAATATAATATAATTTAGTCATTAGGCACATTAAATCAACCATATTTTTTTCTACCGACAAGAAGTCTGACAAATTAATGGAATAAACAGTAGTGTTATACATTTTTTTAAACTAACCCATCCATCCATCTCTTAGTTAGATTGAATGGTGAGGTGACCCTCCGCGAAAACTACCAATATTTTTTTGTAGGAGAGGGAGACGAGCAGGCGGATCACCTGATGGTAAGCAATCACCGTCGCCCATGCACAGTGTCAACACGGTGTGTAACAAAATAATGCGCTGTCTTCTTGTCTGTGTTGGTCTGTGGTTTTCCCTAAAGTCGCTTGGTATGGGGCTGCCGGTGCCAGCCGCGCACCACCGCGGAAGACTATCGATCTCATGCTAATTCCTTCAGCTACCTTATTGATGGAGAATCGGGACGTTATGCTATTCTGTACAATAAGCTTGTGGTTTCTTCTTTATTTATACCTAGTCTTTCACCCCGCGCCGTGATTACAACCGTGGTCTAATGTAACTTCCCTTGGGAATACGGTATTTTTACCTAAGTATTTAATATAAATACTTTTGTTTATTCCAAGTATCTATCTGAGTATTATGTATCCAGCCGTTTCAGTGTAACTGAGTAACAAACAAAACACGATCCTTCGAATCTATGGCTCGTATTTATAAAGCGATCTCAAGATTGAGAGCAATATTAAGTGCGGATTTGACAGGTCATTTTGTACAGGAATGACATTTCTGATACGAACTCAAACTTGCTGTCAGTCTCGAGTGCTGTTTATCATTACGGGCCTTGATACAGTAATCAGTAGTACAGTAGTTGAGTATGGAGCAGTGAATCGTTTTGTAATCAACTTTGTCTTTGGCTAACACGCAGGTATTTAGTTTTGCTGCCATGCTGGACTAGGAATGACAGAAAAATATAGTTCCTATGTTTCTCCTCCGGACATTTTGTATAAGTCAGTGGATGGAAATGACGATTTAGATTCATTGCAAATTTAAGGCATGGACTGTCAACCCATCAATACACATACGGTTATTTATTTCGTTAAAACTTGTTGCTAAAACACCCTTTTATAGGTCATTGAAACCATGGCTTGAAGACAAAATAAAATCCCGGAATCTTACCAACGCGGAAGTCTCTATCGATTTCATGTAAATTCAAGTTACCTTATTGATGGGGAATCGGGACTTTTACATAATGGGAGCCGGAATGGGAACGTTACAAATGTTATGTTATTTTGTGGAAAGCGCCTGCATAAATAAAATAGGCTTTTCATGTTTATTTAGGTAGATACTTGGAATTGTAGTATTGTTTTGTTTTGAGACGCGTTTGGTTACAGAGGAAGGGGCAAAATACGTTACGGAGTATTTTTATTTTATTAACTACAGTTCTTTATATAATTATTTTATTGTATTGACTATTTAAAGACTCCCATATTTTCTTCTTGCCTAAATATGCGTCAACAAATAATGAAAGTAAAACAACAACATATTCAAAATTGATTTGATTCAAAGAAAGAATTTGTAGAGTTGTAACATTATTATTAGTATTCATAACTTCATGTAAACAAAACCTCCACAAATTGATTTACGCTCGACCATCAACAATGAATTAAGCTTGGTCTATACAAAAAACCTTTTTCCTTCCCACCACACATTTTATGGAGGCCATGATGGATTACCAACTCTTATCGGCGATTATTGTTTTTCATGAAACACCGTAGGGCATGGTGAAAAAAAAGCTAATTTGTCATATCGAATGCTAGCTGCCTTATCTGAAAGCAAATTGTTTTGAAAATCTGAAAAAAGTCGGAATTGCTTAACTAATAAGGCGAGGTCACATTCACAGACTATTTTAGTCGACAGCAGAATTACAGCTTAATGTCCACAGCTGCTTTTCTGAAGGTAAGTATTTGTCATGACATCTTGATTACTAAGCGGTGATTAGTAAACGCAGTGCAAGTTAACAGGGAATGCTACAGCATATTTTTGTTACCATTGTCCTACTAAGCCGAAAATATATTAAAGTAACAAAATGTTAAGCAGCAATCTGCTACGTCTTAGTAAAATCGCTACAGAACCAAAGTTTCTTATCGGCATTATATCGTTCACATATAGGATAGGACACATAATATAGGATATTAAATATCATAATAGCATATATATTATATGATAGTCCTGGAATACCAGGACTTAACTCAATGTTTGCCAATTTTCATCCCAGTGCTTTCTAGAAGCTTAATTTTTAACACGAAACAAACTTTTTTTTTTTTGTAGGATTTCAATCAACAATCAGCTACGCCGTAGCAAACTTGCTACAGAGCCAAAGTCTCTTATCGGCTCAATTAATTTTTGTGACGCACGCGGTACCTGGATTGGATTAAAAGGTACTTTATAGGGAAAGCTACCCACTTACTATAGGAAACTAAGTGAACGGCCTTAACGAGTTGCTGTAGCCACCACGAGGCTAAAACACCTCGTAAAAACGCACTGCGATTATGCTCGTTCACTTTAGCATACCATTATACAGGGTAGGTACTAAAAGCTACGTCAAACACCTACCACATTTTGAGACTTATTAACATTGAAAATGGAAAAAAAAAGTTCTAGGTACACACACGGACGAACCAAATGTGTTCGTGTCGTGACTAAGTAACGTGCAATATTTCAATGTTTCCTATTATAATTCTAATTAACTAATAAAGGAAATTAATAAAATTATTGTGATGGAAAATTACCGATATTTTAATACAAGTAAGATGCCATCTTACAGTCAAAGTATGTGTCATACTTTTTTTATTACTAGACAGTAAAGTACATGATGCAATAATACTTTATATAAAATAGTAAGGTATTAGGCATTTATAACAGGTCGAGATTATAAATTGCTATGCATTATTCATACCAATGAAAAAACTACAAACTTTTATTCAGTCGTCAACATTTTACTGGAAAGCTTACTGCTATAAAACTGCATACTCAGATAGTATAAAAAAATCTTTTCTTAGACTTCAGCCAATAGGGCTCGTACAAAAAAGTACCCCCGAAGATAGGGTGCCCTTATATACAGGGGGCACCGAAATTACGTGGGGTAGTTTGTAAAATTCGCCGACTCCTCAGAGGGGTAACGCCGGGAGAAGGGGGGATGGAACAACCCTTAATGGCGGAATTGCGTGACAGAATTTCGGCAGTGACCCGACTTGGCCTATGAAAGTGAAAATATTGTTATGGAGCTGCTCGCTACCGCTCCTGCAATAATATTTCTAAAAACATTAAGCACAACCTAATATTAAACTTCATATCGTCTGATATTGTGAAAATAAAAATAAAACTACACAAATTATGTAGAAATTACGGTATAACTCCAATAAACGATTTTATTTACATTAGCACACAGTGCAAAACACATACCTACTAAGTTTGTTACACAGTACAGTGTACCTAACTATGCAAAAAAATAAAAGTATTACAATACAACATGCAAAGCTTAATAAAAACACGTTCATTAACGAAAATAAAACTTTTTGACTTGCATATAAAATCATAGAGATTAAAAAACAAAACCAGCATGGCGGTTGTAGCACCTCTATAAAAGTAGGAGTTATTTCAACGCGCTACGGAAAATTTTATTATAACCAAATTGTGAGCAATATTTTCGTAAATATTTTGGAATGGAACTTGTTTGTGTACCGGTACGTCCACAAACAGACATAAATAGTTAAATACCGACCGCAGTGTACTTTACGAAAATGTTTTTGCAGATTTTCTCGTTTCTACGGAAACTGCTTTCGTAATTAAGCATGGTGTTGTAGTTGATATTATCAAAAGGTATATTTTTAAAAATGTAGAGCTATTTAATAGAGAAATTTCCGAAAATTAATTGTGTTAAATCAATCTTTGAAAGTTTAAGTATGTATAGGTATAATTACATGCCAACTACTGTCTACGATTACGGTAAAGACCTGCTATTAAAACCGAATTTGGTTTAATTAATTAATCATCACTTTACGTTGAATACGTAAATAAGTTTTGAATATGGAAATTGTGAACAATTTTTCTCTTTCGTAGTTATCAGTCATGCAAAAATAGAACAATATTATATTGATACTAACGTTGAATTTGTTCATGATTGTATATACTATGAAAATAAAATAAAATAAGGTCCTTCGTTTCAAACGAATTCATTATTGCATGGAAAGTCTATTAAGTTGTTATATAATAATATAAATTTTATATTTGGAAAAAGTGTAGCAAAAGCCATGCTGGACTGGGTGTGATAGAACAACATAGAATATGCCAGCTACTTCTCCTCCCGTGCATGCTGTAAAAACCAGTTAAAGGATTCGAGGGTCCCCATTAGGGATAAAGGCGTGATTTTGTGTATGTATGTAAAATAACGGAAATTAAAAATTTAAGTAGGCCGTGTTGCAATGCAGCCACCAACTTACTAAAGCCTCTATATTTTTTTCTTCTTTTATTAACTTGCTAAGTATAAGCCAACTTGTATAAGGTATTTGCTACTCGTATTTTTAAAAGCTTTTATTTAACTTTTTATGATTGTATATTGCATTTCCTATTCCTTCAACACAAACCGTGGCCACATACCTATCATTGGCATTTTATCAAACATTTGACAAAAAGAAAAGAAATAGTGTGGTACGTGTGACAGGTAGTCAAATTTTCATGACATTAGTACGTTAGCTAAAGTTATAAAAACAGTTTCACAGATAAAGCTATGACGAAGTTCACCCGTAGGGCGCTGGCTTGGATAATATTTTTTTATTATGACTTATTAAAGTAATTTATGTCCAACACAGCCCCACTATAATGAGTTTATGCTAATCAGTATGAAAATGATACCATGTACTACGTTTGTTAAATTAATATAATAAAATGAACCTAAATAATTATAAAAGTTCAGTGGATGAGTTATGTGTGTTTTACGTAAATTTTGTGGGTAAAATATGAGTGTGACAGGTTCCGTAAGGACGGCTAGGATGTACTAAAACAAGTTTTACTGGTGTACTGTGTAGGTACTATACTAAACTCAGCATGTCAGTAGTGTACCTGCTTTCTGATCAAAGGACTCGGAGTTCGATTTCCTGACAGACAGGTATTTCAATGAGGAAATTTGTTAACTGTTTTGGGTCTGAGTAATTTTACTATCTCAAATCAACTGACTTATTTTTGGCAGGAACAAATATCACGATCTCGAAGGTTCATCCTCCTATTGTCAAATGCATGCATACTCCTATAAAATATTCATTTGTCTTTCCTATCAGTCGTTTTTTTGTTAGTTTGCCTATTTGTTTGTTACTTTTTTAGTAAATTTTAACTGAGACGAACATTTTTGAAGTAAAACTTCTTTAGGCACGTTGAGAGTAAAATTTCAAGGTCGCGTCACGGGCGTTACGAGATAAGGTTTCGATTATATACCACCGGAGCGTTACGAGATAAGGTTTCGATTATATACCACCAGAGCGTTATGAGATAAGGTTTCGATTATATACCACCAGAGCGTTACGAGATAAGGTTTCGATTATATAGTATATACCACCAGAGCGTTACGAGATAAGGTTTCGATTATATACCACCAGAGCGTTACGAGATAAGGTTTCGATTATATACCACCGGAGCGTTACGAGATAAGGTTTCGATTATATAGTATATACCACCAGAGCGTTACGAGATAAGGTTTCGATTATATACCACCAGAGCGTTACGAGATAAGGTTTCGATTATATACCACCGGAGCGTTACGAGATAAGGTTTCGATTATATACCACCTAAGCGTTACGAGATAAGGTTTCGATTATAAAGAGGTAATGTAATGATGACAGGTGACAGGTGTTAGATGACAGGTGATAGGTAACAGGTGACAGGTGACAAGTGACAATGTCAAAAATGTCAAATGTTTAAAATTACAAAAATGCCGAAAATGACAAAATACTTTTAATACTATGCCTCAATCATTTTGAATACCTTCGATATCATTTTAATCGTTTTTCTATTATCTAGGTAATTTTATTCTTTAATTTTTATACATAGAAGTTTTACTTCTGACACGTGTGCTCGGCACGCACGCTCTTTTTTATTTTTTATTGCACCTTGAACTGGACTGGGGAGCGATAGAAAAACAAAGAATGTTCCAGCTGCTTTTCCTCACAGGCATGCTGTAGAAGTCAGCAAAAGGGATTCGAGGATTTACAGTGTGTTGAATCCACGATTACCAGATCGAGGGCCCAAGGCTCAAGCCACTAGACCTCGGAAGCAGTTAACGTTAAGTTAAGCTCACCTTAATAATTATTGATGGAAACTGGTTGTAGGTTCACTTCAATTTAATGTCCTTGCCATGGCACGACGTATCTTAAAATATTATTATAAATTATACATGTGTGTATCAGCTGGAGTCACTATGTGAGTAATACTGGCAGGGGACTCGTAGCACAACCTACCTAAACCATGGAAACAGAAAAAAATTAGTACCTATAATAAATATTCCTTGAATCCTCAAGGGTTCCAAATAGGTTGCCTGTTCTATAGTCGACTCT
Source organism: Scrobipalpa atriplicella (assembly GCA_029255725.1). Classification (NCBI taxonomy): domain Eukaryota; kingdom Metazoa; phylum Arthropoda; class Insecta; order Lepidoptera; family Gelechiidae; genus Scrobipalpa; species Scrobipalpa atriplicella. The sequence continues at coordinate 187,783 of JARACY010000019.1, forward strand.
GTTTGGATCACAAGGCTGGAATGAAGAGCTAGCAGCAAAAGACAAAGAAAAAATGGTCGTAAGGCAGACGGCCAGCTTCAGCCTAATGACATTCTTTACAAAAAAAAAAACTCTGCATAGGAAAAGCAGCAGCGAATTGATAATCCACTCAGCGGTGTCCATAACAGTGACCACTTACCATCAAGTGACCAGACTGGTGGTCTGCTATAAATAGTTGCGCTCTAGGTCACACGAGCCGATGAAGTTAAAATTAACCCTTTTAGGAACTAAACAATGTGAGCGGCAAGAGTGCGACATAGTTGCCTTTATAAAGCACGAGGTTGTGTAGTATAAAAATAGTGTTTGGTGATTGTTCGACAAGCCCGTTGAACACACCCATGCTGGTGATAATTTTTGAAACTCTCCAGCTCATAAATTACGAGAAAATCTTAAGACTTTTGCAGAAAACATCGTTTGTGCTTCCACAGACTTTTTTTTTTTTTTTTGGATGTCAAATATCTAGGAGATGAATTTTTTGCAGTCACTCAACTAATAACTTTAATGACAGCTCGAGTTAGATTATTTTCAATCCAAGTAAAAAATAGAAACAGCTGACTAATAACTATAAAATAGGAACGTTAGAACTATAAGGAAAAATACAGCAAAATACTTAATGAGACACAGTGTTTATGTATATGGCGCAATTGGCAGCGGACAAAATCACTAAATCCTGACTTAAATGGCCACTTGTCATTTTCTATCCTGAGAGAACAGAAAGGGACGGCAATATTTTAGCTAAGATTTATGTAAGTCGTGTCGCGCTCTCACCAAATCGATAGCAATGAATTTCAAAAATAGTTCTCTGGAGCACTAGCGTGACCGTCCCACTGGCTCACATAGATGCAATCCTGTAAGACGACGCAGTTTTCACTTACGCGATTATAACCATCAGCCGCGCTCACTATGTGTACAATTTTAATCACTTTATTGTCATTTCGTTCTTTAATATTGTAAATGAACCTACCTGCACTATCTCAGAGAACTGTAGAATAGGAATAGTAATATTTATACAAAATAAAACTAGGATTAGTTTCAAAAAGTTGATCAAAAAACATAAATTCAAAAGATGAGAAAACTATTATCATTGAAATGCGTACCTAGTGGATTCGTAAAAACTCTGAACCAATTTCAATTACTCTTCAAAAGTAGCTTGGAATTTCTCTTCATACAGGGTAATATCTTATTCTTTTAGGAAAACTCATTAAAAGCTCTGGAATCGAGTGGAAACCTAAGTATCTTTGGCGAAAAACTTTATAAATTCTTAATAGAATTAATATGTGCTAGAAAGAAACAATCGTCACAATGCCTGATATTATGAAAGCAAGAATTAACTGTAAGCATTATTAATTAGAGTATTCAGCTGTTGAGTTCCACTACAGCATCCAATTATCGACCTTAAATTTTTTGCACAAATGATTAAGAAGAAACGTGTATTGTTACGGCCTGGCCACAAGCGCATCCTATTTGATCTCGAGCCCCTCCGACCGATTGCACTCATAAGATCGAACGTATAATTGACCATTTTTTTCCAACTTTCATTTTTTTTCTTGTACAGAACGATCGGTTGGTTACATCTGGCATAACTTGGCCGGCATACGGTAATTATGCTAGAAAGCATGTAAGAGGCGACTTGAAGGAGAAAACTGTACGTTTTAAATGTGTGAGTGTGCTACAGATACGGTAACACAATTATATAATTATGCTGCTACTCTTAAATGCCTATGATAGGTATTTTTTCCATTCTGGTATGGGATTAGCAAAACTGCATCATAGAATGTACAGCTGCTACTTTTCCTGGGCAGAACTAAGAGGGAGCTGCTAAGGGGAGCTGAGTGTTTCGATGTTGGTAAGTGTAATTTAGGAAAATGATAAAATATCAATACGGAGAGTTCGGATAGAAATATTGGAAGGCGAAGACCACGACATGCCTCGATCGATCAAACCGGGAACGCTCCAAAGAAAGGTCAGAACCAGAGTAGATACCTATTCTGACAAGCATGTTTGAATTATTGATTGATAATACTCGTAGATGAAGTAAAAGAATTTGGTATGGTTCGCAGCAAGTGAAGAATACATGCCTACCTCTGCGATAAAAGGACATAAATTGCAATAATTATTCTTATTTTCGTCGTTTATATACATTATAGTCTTTCAGTTTCATCTAAACACAAACAAACCGATGTATCGGTTCATTTAGTAATGACACGTTGGGCATGAGCATGAGACGCGAGGCGCGAGGCAAATGGGAGCGCGGGCGCGTCGCCGGACCGTCGATCACAATCGGTCGCATTCAAATGAGCTGCCGGCCGAATTTATGACTCCAGCGCCGATGAGTAAGACATTGCACCACAGATCTATTCAATATATAGAAGTGATTTTTAACTTATAAACTGTTATTTTTTAATTTGTCGATTTTTGTACTCACATCATCACATCGAAAGTCTTGCCCACGACGTATTTTTGATTATAAATGTATTATTTAACACATCAACCAATCTCTAAAGTAATATAACTAATGATGCATACCTACAGGTACTTTAAAAAATACAAAATATTAAAGTGGTGTTGTATCCTTTCATTACGAGTATAATATTTCCCAATATGTTATTCAGTTTTAATTTCCTAGTAATTTATTACATTTATTGGGCCATAAGTTGAATGTTCACAATAATAACACGATTTTAGAGCTAGGATGTGATCTTTAGGAACACACATGTAGTATATTTCTTATAAAGTTATTTTACATCAATTATCTGGAAACTGTTCTACTACTATAATTTGTGTCTAAAATAGGACTTCCTCTATAACCTTCATTTAAGTTGTTACGGTAAAATAATTTTCCCAGTCACTTCCCCGCATTAGTAGGTCTGCAAACACTTACTGGTTGTATCCCACATTTAACAGGTAGCCGCTCCGACATTGTCACTGATAACTAGAATTATACAACACCAGTAGAAATGGAAGCCAGAAGCCAGTTCAGTATAATTTTATATTTTACTGAAAAGGCTTTTAGTTCACCACAAGCTGGTTTAACGGCGCCTATGTTCGATGTTTATGCATTCTTACTTTTTCAAGATGAAATAAAAATTGGAATTGCTCACGATTAATTTTACGACTCCATTAAAATTAGTACGCAATAATTAATGGAGCGTTCAGTGTAAGCGTAAGAGCGTCGTCATTAATTCAAATGAATTCAGCTCTGTTGGAGTAGAGCACGGTCGAAGAATGCGGCGTGTCTAGAGGGAGCCGGCCGTTCCGCCACCAGCGACCAGCGGCCGGGTAGCGAGTAGCGGGTAGCGGGTAGCGAGTAGCGAGCTGCTTCCTCGGGAACAAACAATCAAAAACAACGGGTAACAAAAGGAGCATCGCGGCGCTCACGAGCTCGGCCGAGACCCAGACCGAGACCAAGACCGCGTCCGCGATATTGGTGACAAAATGTTTTTACGCCTCGCTCGACACTTGCTCACTCCTTTTCTTTTATTTCTCGTCTTATGGACTTTTAATTAAGTTTTAATTTTATCTCACGGCTCCCGTTGTTTAATTGAGTGGATTTTTCGGTCGAAATCTGTCCGATCGTGTACACGACGGATACGAAGAAATATAGTTGCTCGAAAATTCCTTTTTAATTGTTACGACACAAAAAAGCGACTTGTTTGTTTAGGTAAAGGTTAAGAACTTGGAATTATGTTAATTGGTGTTTTTATTCAGCTAATAAAGTGGAATGTTGGCCTAACTAGTATGTTTTATTAACTTTCCTTTAGGTACTTCGAATTTCCACTCATAAGTTAACGTTTATGAGTACAACATATAAACGACTTATTAAAACGAGCTATTATTTTGCATTCAGTAAGCGTTAACCTCATAATAATGTAGAAGGTAGGTACTATAGTTTTGGTAGGTACTACAGAGGTAAGTTGAGTTAACCACCTCACGACCAGAGCGACTTTTTCGCAAAGCGTATAAAAACAATAATTATCGCCGTCTCATCGCTCTAGAAAATTGTCTAGATGGCTTCATAATTACAATTTTAATTCCTTTAATCCAAGGTAAGCGGGTGAATATTATAGTAAAATGTGCCGCTATTCTACTTAAGAAAGCGCAATAATTATATCGACAATTAGGTATCCATTACAGTTTTCATCTACACATTTTTTTATCAAGACAGTCGCCTTGAAAATTGCAAATATTTTCCGTCGAGTGTAATTAAAATACGTTCCGCTGATAGTCGAAGTAATGAGCTTCATAATGTTGTTGCTATGAGACAAATTGAAAGTGAAAATCGCATTCCTCGAAATTGTACGCATTACGCATTACACGTAGAATTGTACGTTTGTATGCAAGGAGGTATCATTATTTTACAGTATTACCACAAGGTTATTTGAGAATGGCATCGCCCCACCTCTCCCAGTGGATTCTGAAAATATTGACTACAGGGATAAATCCCTGGAATTGAGGCATCCTTTTCTGTGAATATTAGTTGTGGCAACGGGAAACACCATCCAATCAAAGTAATGTTCGTAAAAAGAAAACATTGTTATTGTAACCTAGTATGATCAGTCACTGTTGGAGATTGTTATACGTAAGTGTAATAAATACATGTTTAGGTACTTTTTCAAAATATAAGGCTTTTGGTCCTTCCGTTGGTACAATAACGTATGAAGTCTCCTAGATTGCAGCATGAATGTAAAACAAAACTAAAATAAACCCACACAGTGTTTTAGTACGGCCTGGAGGTACAGTCGCCTACATAAATAACCTCGAGCAAGATATGAAGATGTCGAACGATTTAATGAAACGTCAAAATATCGCGCTCATTGATTGCTCGCGAACAAGCCGTAAATTGTAAGCAGCTTTGCTCAGGGGTTCGAGCCTTGTTTAAATCTTGTTGCAGTTGATTGTACTTGTTTATTTGCATTGACTGCGCTGATAGCTCAGTTGGTAGAGCCTGCTTGCTGTGCTGAAGTTCGTGGGTTCGAACTAAGATCAACGCAGATGTTTATTTTATTAGCCCTTGGGTAATATTTTGAGCGGGTAATCGTTTTTCCTTTGAGACGCACGTTTATCTAATTGATTCAGTTATCAGTATTAGTAGCCTGAGTTTAAAATCTACTAAGGATAGAAATTCTTTCATAAATTATTAACTGATAAATTAACCTTACCTAACCTATATGCACTCCCAAGGACATATTTAAATTTTCTCTCTACTGATATTAAAATACGCTCAACGTTTAAACTCGTTCAAATGTTACCCATCGTGGTCATAGCTGGATATTAGATAGTCGTTTTAAATACTACTCAATTAAAGCATTGAAAGTTTATGAGCTACACGATATCGACACTGCGACAATATCAATTATTTTTTATAGCTTTTTCGAAAAAGAGCAATGTCATTTAAGAAAAAAATTACAGGTGTGCAGACTCTCACACGCCATTATCGATTACGATCACTAAAATCGATTCGGCTGTAATTGATCGAGCGCACGAGCCGCTTTCCGAAAATACCGTATCTGTAGCAATCGAATTCAACGGCCCGAGTTAATAGCCGAAAGTTACAATCATCAAAACCGTATCATACGAGAAATCATTTAATTGTCTGTGTTATTGTCTATGCATAACGATTTCATATATCATTCTCGCGATAATTTCATGTTGCTCGGAACAACGCCTTCGCGACATCGATACTTCGCCGATAATAATAAAAATTATTCTGATAAAACAGCAGATGTTGACGGAGCTTTTCAAAAAGTCAATAAGTTACAAAAATAAAGGGAAAAGACACCTTCTGTACCAGGAGTACATCAGATAGAAGGTAGTTTTAATTGAGCTACACTGGTCTTTCTGATTTATGAGATGGCTCCGCCAAAAGTTATCCTTATTTCGCGCCTACAGCCGGGACACACTGTCGCCACGGTGGAAAAACAAACAGATTATGAGTTCAGTCAAATTTAGCCGAGTTTAGCCGAGTTCATTCACCCATCCTATACCACATGTCCCTTATCTACCTATCACATCCAATACTATGGCAGACCATCCCATGCCATTGGCATACCGCGCTTGAAAAACTTGGCTTATTAACTTTGTATGAGAAACTTGGTTAAGTATAGGTATGCACGATTTTTGTGCATTAGAAAGTTCCCGAAACTGATTACATAAATAAAAATAAAATAAAAGTTATTTATTTCGGACTACAAAACATTAGTAAATAGTAACATTGTAGTATTAAGTAGAAATTAATAAGTACAATTAGGATCTGAGAGGAACTTTAGCACCGCAAGTATTGGATAATATACTTTGCCGTCATAAGACGATTTTTTCCCGCCACCGCAGATTAAACTAAATTCGAATAAAGGTAGGTAAATCCAGGGTACGAGTTGTAATGTTCAATGTGCAGTGTTTTTAATTGTATGCGTACCTTGTGTTGTAGAGTTATGAGTTGATCACAGAAACAAAGCAATTTATTAATGGAATTCAATGAACGAACACATTGCATGTGTTTTTCGGTGGATGTGTGTCCCGCAGTAAAGATCTTCACAGCTGATACAACAGTGGTACTGCCAACCTCTTTTACAGTTTGTTTTATGTTTCATTTTAAGAGGAGAATAAAATATTGTTCCATCTCGATTGAATTTTCATCACCTTAAGGCTTAGGCGTGATAGTGGTACATCAAACATGCAGCCATTGATTTCTGTTTATTTTAGTATAGCTATCTAATTTTATTGAAGTCTGATTTAAATAATCACTGTTCATATTATAATTAATATGATATTATAATTAAAAAATACAAACAAACGGAATTGCCACAAGTATCGGAGTAAAGATTAGTTTCATTAAAAAGAATAAATTGATATATAGGGACAGTATATTTGCATGTCTATTTTCTATTTATTTTTTCATAACTTACTATTCCAAGTTTTGCTACAACAAAAGAATGACGCAAAGTAAGTATTGGTGCAATTGTTTTTGTTTTATTTTGTTAAAAGAAACGTGACCCGACTTTAGACTTCTGTTCGATAATAATTGGCTTACATGACGTAGACCTTTTGAATGAAGTTCCATATTACGACCTTTATTAATTAGGTATATTACTTTCGGCAAAATTTCAGGTAAACTATTAAATAATGTGGTAACTTATTAACAGTATCAAAGGCTGAAATCAAAAGCAAACTGAGTCTAAAACGTGATTTTGACGGTACAAACTTAAATTTTAATATATCAGCCAATTTCGACATCCTAAAGTCATTGTGATTTAAGTATATTTTTTTCACTAGGTCTTTTTGTCCTAACAAACAATAAATTATTTTTTCCTAAGAAACTTAAATAACATACCTAATTTGCCGCCGATACGTACCATTCATTATGTCCAATGGCCTGGGCATAAAATGCAGTTGCATATAGCCGCCGCTTGCGCCGGTGTGAAATCAGTACAGTGATAAGCTAACGACCGTTTCTTTACTCGGATTCCTCTCGTCCACTCCAGCGCCGTATCAATTAAATGGACCGACACAATCTTATTACGGTTCTAAATTAAAATCCGTGCAACTTTTTTTCATTATTATTGTTGAGAGACTTAGTTGTGGTATTTAATTTAGCGTTAAAATATTGTTAGGATAGTACTTAACTTGTGACATAGAAGAAATTATCTTTTTGCGTTTCATTATTCCTGAAAATAACTTTAAAAACCTGAGGGTACTAACTTATCTGTTACGGTCAGTAGGTTTTAAAAACCCTGTTCGAATATACGATGTTAATGAACTTATATCTTGAATATGGAATTGTCATGTTAAACAGTACCTAATTGACTCCCCCATAGCATACGTTTGCCCTCCGTGACAGGACAGTCGAGTATCAAGAACGGCAATCGCGATTAGCGGGAAGCTTGTGACGTTCCATTTCATGCAACTGACGCGTCGTGACAGTTGGCACTGCAACCGTGTCATATCTCTCCCGCCACAGTAACAACCAAACTGTTGCATACAAAATAATATGATTTGTGAATAGACTGTAGTCAACTTGTATGTCATAGCTACAAACACATAGCGACTTTCTCTAATCAGTGGCTACAAAGCTCAAGAGATCGATATAATGCTAACACCCTTTTAAAAATTCGAAAAATTGTAATTTTAAATTTAGAATAAAGGGCCCTATAACTCTTTAGGATTCCCACAGCGCGCGTTGACAGCTAATGATTTAAAACCTCATTGCTCCTTAATTATAACGAAACTGGAAAATAATGTCATCTCTTTCTATCTTACCTATTTTTGTAATCTGGTCTAATGTCGTCCCTTTCCTTTAGACCGTAAAATTACCTTTTAAGAATATTGAGACATCTTCTTTTCTGGCTGATTTATTTGACGTCGGCGAGTTATCGATTTGTTTACTTTAAGAATTAGTGGTAACTACGTCACGTCTACCAATTTATGTCAGTATGTTAATTTGATAGAATATCACACTTTAATCTTAGATATAGCTTTTACTTACAACTTATTTTCCTGCCATTAGGTACTTATATTGTTTATTAAAAATCTAGATTTGTGGTAAATTAATAGGCACTAATAGTATTTTTTGTAAATTATTTAATACACTTATTTGAGTCTAGTATATTGTGCAAGCCCCTTTAGAGTAACTTATAATGAAAAAGTATCTTTATATTTGATTGTATTTGCCTTTCTTTATCCTTAAAATGAATAGCGCTCTTTACTATCAGGCGTCAGTCCAGCAAGCCTTATTATGAAATCCTTTGAGTGTAAACTTTTGCGCGTAAAATTCTAGGTGACTTGTCTTATGGAGCAAGTAAGTACCTAACGGATACTGAATACGAGTAGCAGCTTCTTGCACACCGTAGGCTAATAACAGCAACGTCACGACTTTATTGGGTGCTACTGCCCCCTAAAATAATGTGCAATGGTTTTTATATTTTGCAATGATTTTTATATTAATGCAATGATTTTTATATCAGAAAATTTGATTACTTTTTAAATATTTCAATAAAAAATATAATAAAACTATATGATTGGTAGTAGTAGATTGTTATTGTCATCATAAAATATAAATTGTTCCGATCGCAGAGTTCCAAAAATATCTCAACAAACTAAAAAAAAAGAGTAAAACGAATTAAACGCCTTAGGGAGAGAATTCTTTCCAAATAACTCACATTTGCTTGTATAATTTGCTCATCCAAAAAGTTTCACACAGCATTCTGAGATGTAGCAAAATGTAGAGATCGCAAATCGTCAACGTCACAACATTAATCTGCCCTTGGGATGGAAGATCGACGTTCCTTAATTACTTATGTGTGTATTGGAATTCCTAATTTTGGTTTCTTTTTAATTCCTTTGCTATTAAACTGTTACATTCTTATCTCTGATGATATTCAGAATATACCTGGGATTGGTTATTTTTCATGCTTTTAAGTGTCTACTATGCTAGACTGGATATCTGCTTATACTTAAGGGGCGTAGGTACGATTCACGTTGCACAGCTTGAAAACTTTGATTCGTAGAAAACAGCTTAATCTTTGAGCTTGAACTTCGTATTCGGGTCATACAAATACAATCTAGAGTCATACTTATAGTAGTTTCTACAGAACAACCAAAAAGAATGTGATAACTTTTTTCTCTGCTTGGTTGGTCATTATGGGGTGGTCACGGTGCCATACCAGCGACTGATGGGGTGAACCACGTGCCATATTGTAAAACGGTTGGACAGAACAGATGTTCACCTTAATATATGTTTTTAATTGTTTCTCGTGAATTATTAGGTGCGGTATTTAGTTTTCGAACCAAAATAACATTTTGATGCTCCTATTTTTAACTGTAAATTCCTTCGGCCATAATTAATGTGATAACTCGGTAAAGTTCAAATTAATCTTATTAATATGTAATTATGTTGCAAACTTATTATGTTCCACAAATGTTAATACCGGGTGGGTTTAATGTACGGCACCTTAATGGCATAATTTTAATAGTGTTTTAATGTTAATTGTTATTTATAATTTTTTTTTGTTAATGGTTTAGAGTAGGCGAGACTTATAATCGCAGTAGCTAATAGCTTAGGTGACCTGGACATAGTCTACTTAACGAGCTGTTCGTGTTAGTTAGCCATAAAGTTAAACTAACCAAGTTAAAGTCTACGTTTTATAGTTAAAAAATGAACGTAATCAGCTGATATGTGTCGTTTTTGTCGGTCCGAGGGTTGAAAATGTTAAAAAGGCTAGCCGAAATTGGCTCGGTTTAAATCTAGTAGTAGCTGGAGGCGTTTTCTTAAATAGGTACTTTTTTAACTTTATATAGGTAACTTGCATTAAAGTTGTGAGTTTATTTTATGAATCAAATTAAGAAGAGAAGTGAAGAAATACTTATTTTTTTTATACAGTTTTTTTTTCCTTGGGTTGGGTTAGCTCTTGACTCTACACACTCACTTTTAAAGGTCACACTTTTAAAGGTCAGCGATGACCGTGACAGAGTCGAAGATGGAGCGAGCTAACCCAGAAAACGCCTGTTAAGGCACTGGTAGTCTCACGCACCGACGGAACACAGCAAGCTGTTTGGCGCCGGACTCCGGTGAGAGGGTGGTCGCGAGCCAGGCGGCCCCTTGCGGAGCCTACCACCGCTTTGTTGGGATCATTCAGCCGGACTTACACAGGCAAGCCTGTGTTGCCGTTGCCCGGGGTGGACCACTAGGAGGTAGATCCCATCCCACATTACAGTGCAACTTGATAATGATTCTGAGTACCTATACGTTTCGCTTCGATAATAATTATAAAAATGCAGACATTAACTTTCTTATATACTTTCTTATACATACCGACCTACTACCTACACTGTTCAACATTACATACAAATTTACTTGTAATCAGAAATAACGGTTACTTCCATGCAGGACTGGGAGCGATAGAAAAACATAGAATGTGCCAGCTGCAATTCCTCCCGGGCATGCTGTAAAAACCAGTTAAGGGATGCGAGGGTTTTAATGTATGGCAATTTAGGCGAAGGGCTGACAACCTGTCACTATAGCAATACACATGACCATCTGAAATAACCATCGAAACTTGTCAGACGTGAGGGAATGACCTTTCGGTCGTTTTCGCTCTGCCTACCCCATTAGGGATTTAGGCGTGATTTTATGTATGTATGTATGTAGAAATAACGGTAAAAAGAATACAATCAAGATATACCTAATAACAAACATCTAAAACCTAAGTAGGTATGTTATAGTTTCAATACTTTGGCCGCCATCTTCAATCCTTTCTTAACGACGTAAAAATTTTAAAGGCACTTGATCCCACGTGGTAGGATATAACTTGCCTATTTTGTTAAAAACGTACCTAATTCAGTTAAACAATTTAAAAACATTTATTGAATAGTGAAAACCTTTGTTAAAACTAACAGAACCAATATTCAATCAATGGCTTAATTGAAAACACGACCTAATTCAGTAGCTAGAAATATTCAATTTAGATACGTAGAAAAGTAAAAAAAATCACTAACCCCTATTGAGAGGGCGTAATGACGATTATAAATGTCGATAAGCTCGGCGCGTTCGATTAGTGATGTATCTCAGGACATTATCGATATACCGATAAATCGACTCGATTGCCGCGCGCGTTATCAAGATCAAAGCACTCGCAAAACAATAACTTACAGTTTTTTTTTTAAGTTTAAGTCAGGTGTGTTTTTAATGATGAAAGTGCATTCGATTCGGTAAGTGATATTTATGTTGACAATGATCCCTATTATTCCAGCATGATCTTGCTCTCTTCGTCTTAAATCCATCCTATTTATTTTACTCTGTATTTTTTGCAGTAGAACAAAAAAAAATGTGGGACAATGTAGCCTAATATTAGATAAGATTAGATATAATGTGTGGTGTCTTTAGATGGGTAGAGTAGAGCTAAATGCTACGATTAGTTGTCTCTTCATTGAATTCCTAAAATGTAGGCATTTCACAATTATAACACAATATGGTAATTGTTTTGTAACCACGGAGTATTTTAAAACCATTTTGATTATTCATACTTTTGAGCAAGCCCATCTATCACTCATAACATTTCACCATGCGGTTGTAGTGTGTTATTAAATATCGCTCTTTAATTTCTTTTAGTTTAAAAGCGGTATGCAAAGTAAATTAGTTATTATTATTAGGTACTAATCCATTACTCATAGTTTAACATTTCTGAAGAAGGCAATCTAAGTTTTCCTCAACGATTCCTAGGTGTTGCATACAGACGTGCTATATCTACATTCTATTTATACAGGGTGTTAATTTAATTGCGTGCCATAGCTTAAGGGATGTTTCAGTAACGTATAAGGAGCCCATAAAAAAATATTTAAAAAAAACCAACTCAAAAATCAATAAATCAAATTTCTAATTTCTCGTAGATCTATTATTAATCTTATAATGGAAATCTACTAAGGCCATGCGCACATTTTCTATATGTGCTCTATACTGCTTGTACCTATGCAAAATGACATTCAGCCCTCGTATAGGTAACAAAATTTTACCATTATTTTATTCTTACTAATTAAGTACAAATCTGGTACATGTTATTATTATCTAAATGTATATTATGTAATAAAATGTTTTACGAAAACAGTTTTTACCAACATATAAATAAAGTTGAATATTACCATCCAGCAGCAGAAACCACCCTCTTCCCAGCATCCCTCCTGTTAGCGAGATGTGATTTGTCACATTTATAAGGCCACGCCCGCGAAATCATTGTATGTAAGACTTGCATGTATAATAATATATGAATTTCCATACTCCACCGGAAAACGATGGAATAAATATTAATAGCTGGTGTTTTATTTCGGGGTATACTGTGAAAAATAGCGAAGTGACCCTGGAGTTTCGTTGACGTGAAACTTCGTTTATTTAACGTTAACCAACTTGTTTTGCGGCTCAATTGAAAAAAAAAAGTTTGTTATAAAGTTATATACGCTGTTGCGAAATTGAAATCTCTTCAAAATAAATAAATAAGTCAACGTTAAGTGAACGAACTTTATATCACAGACCTACCAAATAATAAATAGGTATTTGAGATTTTTTCGAACATTCGTATAAAACTGAATATTTTCTGTTTCAGTGGTGATGCACAAAGAGAAAGATGACCTGCACGGGCATCGAAGAGAGCACTCGCCTTACGACCATGCCATGCCGGATGGCGAAATGTTCTTACAGGTAAGAAATGTCCTCATGCTTCTCATAAATAGATAAAGATATTTGCATCAAGGGTTAGATGTATTTCTAGTCATGATTTCTAATCATGTTTGAAACCCCTTTTTAAGCAAAAGATTAATTTGCTCTTCTTAAGAAAAAATTACAAAAAGTACCTATGTAATGGTAAAAATTTCACTCACGTCTTAATTAAACTATCTAATATTGCATAATGTAATTTAAACCAAAAAGCTATTCAATAAGTATAAGTAAAATAAACATGACGTACATTCTTTTATCTTCAACATCTCATACTTTCTTTACTTATGTATAAGTGAATGTCAGTAGAGAGAGGACCGTACTAAATAAGTACATTATTGCTAATAAAATTTTCAAGTAGATGCCTTTTATTGGCACACCACATGGCCTTTATTCTGCGGTTTTTATTATGCGTAGGTACCTCGTCATACAGCATACAGGAGTAATTGTTAGAAACATTTTTCTTACGGGTATTTGAAATCCTAACCCAAATTTTTTGACCAACAAAGCATTATGGAAATCAAACAAAAATATATCGTTTCTCGAATATCAAAAATGACACTTGTTTTCAAAGTTATTGCAATAAAATAAATTACAGATTGTTCGATAATAAATCTATAGCAACTTTAAAAGCAATAAATTAGTGCAACCTATCAACTGTGCTTAATATTTCACCTTTTCGACTGAGCGGTTTGCACGGCTCCATTGTACTTAATCCGATATGGATAGTAGTAACATTGATTCTGATTATAACTTTGGAAATATATAATAATATACATTTGACATCTAAAATTAACATTTTTAGTACGCAGTGCCTTAAGAAGTGCACAACTGAAATTATTTCATGGAAATAAATTTTATTCCGCGAACATGGTTTCTCTAAAGAGTCAGAGACGTCGTGCAAGTTCTGTACTAGTTAAGTAAATCCATAAAAATTGCAAAGAAACTTGCACGCTCTCGGAAAACTGCCTGTACCCAAGTATACTTAATAGTTACTTGCCGTATGCTCGTCAGACTACCATATAAGCGTGGTGTGATGGAAACACACACGCTTATGGTATTTCAGGGCACAACTTGGGTCATAACTCTTGCGGACGTCGCCGCGGCGTACGTACGCGCGGAAATTGCCACGAAACTTGTACGCTCTCGGAAAACTACCCGGTGCTCTATACTATACTGTACCCTCGTTGCTAACTTATTTTCATGACTGTATTGACTATCATCATCTTCCTAGCCTTTTTCCCGTATCTCACGGGATCGGCTACCTAATCTAGGGGATTGAATGAGGGTACTGGTTTTTACACAGAGCGACTGCCATCTGACCTCCACAACCCAGAAGGGAAACCAGACCCAATCCTAGATTAGGTTACACAACCTTTGAATTTCTTCGTAGGTGTGTGCAGGTTTCCTCACGATGTTTTCCTTCACCGTAACAGCGCCGAATAAACGTACATAATGAAATTCGAAAACCGAAAAACACATTGGTACGTGGTGGGATTCGAACCACGACCTCCTGCACAGAAGGCCGCGGCCCTATCCACTACACCATCCGGGCTGTTTGACTATAGTTGTTACATAATGGAATTAACAAGCTGAAGCAAAGACCTTTTATTTCAACTATAGACTGGAATAAACTTGTACGCTCTCGTAAAACTACCCTCTGCTCTATTCCATACCCTACACCCGTCAATAAACGTTGGAAACTTATTTTAATGATTTTATTTTTTAAACACACATGCTGAAGCCAAGACCTTCTAACATTAGACTGGATCAAACTTGTACGCTCTCGGAAAACTATACCCGCCATTTCATAGTGCTGTGGAAGCAACTGGGTTTTATCAAAAAATATTGAAGGTATTACCAGCTTTTTTTCCTCTTATCTTATCTTATTTAGCCTGGGTCGTCCCACTGCTGGGCAAAGGACTCCCTCTTCTTCCTCCATTTTTCCCTATTTCGGGCTTCAAGTTGCCAGTCTTTTGTAAAAGCGTCTAGCTCGTCGCGCCACCTGTGATGGGGTCTTCCACGGCGTCGTCTAGTGGTTGGTGGTTTCCACAGAGTGCTTGTTTTTGCCCACAGTTTGTAGAGACATGATTTCAATTTTGGAATTTTTCCTCATCATCATCATCATTAATTTTGTTTTCTTTTTTCTAGGCACTCAACGGCTTCCTTATGATATTGACGTGTGAAGGAGAAGTATTCTTCGCGACTCACAGTATCGAAAGTTATTTAGGCTTCCATCAGGTAAGATTCATAATCATAATTTACAAATTCTATTATACAGGGTGTAAAAAAAGTACTGTGGTCCTGTAAACCACATATGTTATAACGTAGGTACCTAATGATAACAAACAACTTTTCCAAATCAGTAGAACATGTGGTTAAAGGAACGCAGGACTTTCTTTTAATTAATTCATATCTAATTAATGAATTAATTCATATCTAATGCCCTTATTTTTTTTTACGCAAAGGAATAATTTCACATTATTAATCACAAAAGAAAAATAAAGATAAGCAGGCTCGAATGGACGAAATTTAATTACCACCGCTAGAAAATGTTACTCCATAAAAATATTAATTATAACGCGATAAAAGAACTCAAAAAGGTTTTAGCTTTTATTAAACCACCCCCGTTTATCGGAAAAGTATTTTATCGAAGTCATATCACCAAATGGATTAAAGGTCTGACGTTGGTGCTAGGTAGAAGCTAAAGGGTTCTTTTTAATTACTTTCATTAACTTTTGTAGGTATTACTTTAATTAGATTATCTAACGAGCCATGATAATTATGATTATTGTTAATTGGACACTGCATATACTCATATCTATTTTAAAAAAACACTTGACTGAAATAATTGTAGTTAAGTTTATTAAAAGGTCAATGATCTATTTTGACCTACATTTTCATATGAATATACGTTATTTTGTGTAGTTTAAGAGATGGTAGTTTAATGGAAAGTTAAAATAATTTCCCAAACGTTAAGTATTTTCTAAGGTAGACACAGTCTAACCCGCCGAACCCAAAAGAAAAGGAAAACGCGACAAAAAACTTGGCGCATATATTAAAACGTGCTCGTTAATAAATGCCCTTCGCATTAAAGCTAATAAAGTTCACAATGAAATATTGCTATCAGAAGTAAAAACCCCAATTTCACTTCGAATGCGACCCCTTGCTATAAAACTTTCAGTCGGCCTAAATCGTATATAAATTTTATTCGTTCAACATTTCACCCCCGTTGCTTTTGTTTTGTTTATGCTCGAAGTAACCGAGTGATTTGGTTACCTGAGTAACATTACCAAAGATTAACTTGGTACGGTTTTAGTAGGCAATTCGGAAATACTTGCGTTGTTCGCATTTCTTGGGAATGGGCGTTTGGTATTAATATTAAACCTAGGGTTGATTAAGAAATTCCGTTGTTAAAATATCGTAATTACACGCAATAAACAAAGTCTTATTTCTTTAGCTCCTATTGTTGTTCTCTCATGTCGCAAACCGTATTTTTTTTTCCAAGCAAGTTTTTTTTCTCTACACTTACAAATCCCGACTGCGCCAAATTTTTAGTCTTTGACAATGCAATGAGTTCAACAGGGGGGTGAATGGCGATTAAAACAAATCTATTTCGAAAACATTAAATCGACCCGAGTCCTTGCCACTTCCTGCGTTCGCCACGTGGCTGGCCAATCGCTTAAATGGCCAGATTGCGGTGTCTTTGTTGACAACGCGTTTGGCCAAAATAAAAAAAAACTCGATGTTTATCTTAGGTCCGTGATTTATACCAAACTAAAAGAAACAGAAAATTTCCAAAGATGTCTGTTGTGGCATTTAGAGGAAAATTAAAAATTGCATGGGTTTCTAATGACAGTTACGGGTTAGGTACTATATACAATATTACCTACCTTTCTAGTTTGTAGGTTATTATTATTACTAAACTTGAAGTAATCGGAAAGTTTTAAATTTTTATGTTAGTAGGTACAAAAACAAAAATCCAAAAACCAAATTTATGAAAAAGAGAGTCTAATAAAAGTGTACATGTCATGTTAATTTTTGCTAAACATTAAGTAATATGAAATACCTATACTCTACAGCTTAGATCGATTAATCCAAAAACGAGCAGTGGAAACCCAAATCCACTTTATTATTACATTGTTGCCCAAGCAGGGAAGCGAATCGCAGCTAGATTAACCTCAAGCCTACGCACCAGGTGGCCGCACGGGGTATTGATCCGCCATTTTATATTACCAGCCTAATGGTCTGATGTTTTACTTGGGGGCTTTATTATAGGACGCTCTTTATCTTTAACAAAATACAGTAGGTATTAATATTGCATAATAAAAATCATTAGAAAGATACCTATGTGTTTAGGCAGTGCAGACAGTAAGTACTAAATTGATATTAATAATTTTATCAAAATTGTCATGGATTCAAACAAAAGTAAGAATAAGATGGATTAGTGGTTCAAACACTGTGAAACCAGACATTTTTTTGATGAACCTACAAAATAGAAGAAGATATCAACCCAACACGGAAATCGAATAGACGCCAAAACAAAGGAATATTAACAAAACATTACCGCAAACCATAGCAACCGCGCCCCACCCCCGGACGCGGAGAACAAAAAGCAATTACCCAACAAATCATCTGCTGACATTTAATGCCATCGCAATATGTTCGAACTCACATTCTGGTGTTGCCGGTGTTGCCGCAGAACCCCATTTCTATCTAGTTCGGGATACGAACGGTATGATTCATTTACATGTCAGTTATAAAAGAGGGGCCCGAGTATTTAGCCTTGAGCAACCCCACTGATTATCAATAAAACTTGGGCTTGCATCATGTGGTGTTGGCACATCATGCATAGTATTTACACGATTCATTGATTAACATGACGTGTTAATTTAGTACTTTACACAGTCAATTTTTCCACATTTTTTAATGAACAAAAAATAACAAATCAATCTCTACTTTTGTTATAGATGATCTTATAATGACCGCGCTTTAATCAATTTATAGGGTTATCAATGGTTTATTGATTAACGATACGATTATGACTTGCAGTCTCAACGCTCATTAACATAATTTTGGATTATACCTTGTTACTTATTAGCTCCGACGTACAAATTATAATCTTTCCACTATTTTCTGACAGCTTATATAAATTGTAATGTATACAATTCTTTTGATCTGTCAGCAAATTATTAAATAGTGGAAAGAGAGTAATTTTTATAAGCAATCGAAACTTCAAACTATCTAAGTTTTAACGAAAAGAAAAATGTGGAAATACCCAAGCAAAATTATAAATTACCTAATTTAATTATTTGGAACTTTCTTTTTTCAATTTTGGCCTAAGCTTCTTCGGAAAAGTTTTTACCAATATTATGTTTTGCTTTATTTATTGTTTATGTTTTCTTTTTCAGTCCGATATAGTTCATCAGTCAGTTTACGAGTTAGTGCATTCAGAAGATCGAGAAGAATTACAAAGGCAATTACTATGGAACTCCTTTCTACCTCAAGAAGCTACCAGCTTGACCCTCCAGGACGTACTCAGGCCAGACAGAACACACTTATTGGAAAGAAGCTTCACAGTTCGGTTTAGATGTCTTCTAGATAACACTTCAGGGTTTTTGGTAAGTGGTTATAAAGAATTTGCTGGGCAAGTCATGAATTTTGGAATGTTGCGATTGCGAATGCTGTAGCGAATAAAATAGTTTGCTAATGCGATTTGCGAATATTTGATGTTATAAAATTATTGAAGCGTATTTGTGTGTTATTTTTTTCTAAAAGATATATTGTAAGTGAAGTAATAAATTGGATTCAACAGAGGCTAGACATCAGGGGCCGCATCAAGGTGCTGCATGGTCAGAATAAGAAGACAGAAGAACCTCCCTTAGCGCTATTTGCAATATGTGCGCCATTCGGCCCGCCCAGTCTACTCGAAATTCCACAGAAAGAAGTCATGTTCAAGAGTAAACACAAGCTTGACCTTTCTCTAGTCTCTATGGATCAAAGGTAAGTCAAAATCAAGCAATATCTTTGACAATTGCAAAGGTAGCAAATATCCTAGTCTAAATTCGTAGTAAAAATAATTTGAGATTAGTTGGTAATGAATATGATAAATGACGTATAAATAGTAAAATATTTTAAATTATTATATGTATAGTCATTATTAAAAGTCCTTATCAAGTTTTTTTTTTTCTTTTTATACAGTTCTAGGGTACGTTTGAGTTACCTATTAATTTTATAATTTCTTTTTCAGGGGTAAAATGCTGCTAGGCTACACAGATGCAGAATTAGCAAATATGGGTGGCTATGATTTAGTACATTACGATGATCTGGCATACGTTGCCAGTGCTCATCAAGAATGTAAGTAGTATACATTTTTTTTTTTATGTTAGACAATAATATGGCAATGAAGGATACCCATCTGATGATAAGCAGCACCGTAGTATAATACCTATTTACTAACTCGCTGGTTACTAGTGCTATACTTAGCACAGTGCGTTGCACATAGTGAAAATATGGATTGTGTCATATTCAGACAAAGCTCATTGTATCTACCAGTATAATTTCTCTGGCTCCCTTGCCCTTCAAACGAAAACCGCCTGGTGGCTGAAATAGACAAGGGCTTTGCACAAAACACAACCACCAAGTTTATTATTTTCCATATACGAGTACGAGGTGTAAGGGATAGCTTCCCGTAAACTTAAAGGGGTTGCTCAGTCAACGAAACTAAACAACTTAGGTACACAGTTTTTTTTTTTTTTCAGGGAATGAAAAAGAAAAGATTCGGCCGTCCCATACAAATGTTCTGATCGAGGTGGTTATTTTGTTTGGGGAAGAAATTTTATTTTTCCGTTTCCTGAACGAATTTCCTTCTGACAGTTATTATGTTTCGTTGTCTTAGGCTCGTATTTATAAAGCGATCTCAAGATTGAGACAATATTAAGTGCGGATTTGACAGGTCATTTTGTACAGGAATGACATTCCTGATACGTACTCAAACTCATTGTCAGTCTCGAGTGCTGTTTATCAATACGGGCCTTAGTAACCCCTGCCAGTTGTGGGTTAATTTTTAATTATAACTGTTTAAGCACTCGCGATTGTTAAATTTTTAGTGACTTTGACAGGTTGAAATTGTCTGTTCCAGTATTAAAAACTGGTGCTTCCGGCATGATTGCGTACCGCTTCCAGACAAAAGAAGGGCAGTGGCAATGGCTGCAGACCTCCTCACGGCTCGTCTATAAGAACTCCAAACCAGACTTCGTCATCAGCACACACAGGCCTCTCATGTGAGTTACCCTTTTTAATTTATTTCCCCTTAATATCCCCTTAAAGGTTTGAATTTAACGGACACGGTCGAGGCCATCATTTCTTGTTATTTAAAATTTAGATTTTTTCTATTTCACGAATGATCAATTTTCATGTAAATATTATTCATTTATGTAACGTGGCATGTTTTAGCATACAAAATGTTTATAATAAGCCTAGCGAATTCCTTGCTTTTAGCGACTTTAATTCTCTTGTGTCGTGTAGGAAGAACGACTTGTAATGCTCAGCGATTATGTTTTTAACTTGACAGATTATATTTAAAAAAAAAACACTAATTTCTATTCCTCAATACTGCAATGTTCATTCATGCATGCGCGCAAATCTAAAATGCACGACGTTCCCAGTACATACATCTCAAATCCTTTCAGTCCTTGGATTAACATTTGCAATTTATCTTAACGTAAGTAAGACGTTTTTTTTTCATCTTTTCAGGGAGGAGGAGGGTAGAGATCTACTGGGGAAGAGAACAATGGATTTCAAAGTGAGCTATCTCGATACGGGTCTTACTAGTCTCTATTTTTCCGAGACGGAACAGCTCTCAGGATGCGAATCCAGCGTGACCACACCCCCTCGAGCAGCTAGAAGATACAAGACTCAACTAAGGGATTTCTTATCCACATGTAGAAATAAGAGAAGAGTGCCGACTACGCCTGCTCCACCACCTGTTGACTACTTAGCAGCTGATGCAGTGGCAGCGGCTTATACAAATCTAAACGGGGCATACACGGCGCCTTACGGAGAATATCCTCCAGCACCAACATTACATTATGCCCCGCCACCGCTAGACGATAGATTTCTTACGGCTGACAACCTTTTCCATCAATATAAACCTTTGTCTTACCATTACACACCCTACGCTCCGAATGGATTCTTAGAGCCGGCTCCACCGCCTGGATATGAGGTCGCACCGACGTACCATAGACCACCTTCAAGAGAGTACACTTATGTAGATAGCACAGGAAGATACATTAGTCCAGTAACAGGACAGGAGAGAAGATCGCCTAGCGTGGTGCCGGGTCCTAGTCCAGGAGGGTCGAGCGGGTCGGCGGAGCAGGAGCGGCTGCAGCAGACGCAGGCCTCGGAGATGCCTCGACAGACGGTGCTGATGTGGGGCGCCGGGGGGACGGTACAGGAGGCGCCAGTAGAGTACTCCCCACCGCAGGTTTGGCGTTACCATCCATCACACTATCACACCGCTGAAGCAACTCAGTAACCGCCTATGGCTTTTTGTGTGCAATCGATGTATAAGTAGATGTATTTTTACACGATCTGAGGAAAAAGTCCTTAGGACTTGAAGGCAGGCACATTTCATTAGGAACAGAGAGTGATCTTAATAGAAAAACCTAGTAAGGTTCTTCTCTGAGATCTTCCAATATTCTTAATAGTTTCTGACATTCCCAAATGGTGGGACACCATGCAGAGCGAAAAATTTAACAAAATTCAGATTCAGAACTCTACCTTTTTGTTACCAGTGAAATATTTTTATTCTCAAATTTTAAAATAATATACCTCGCTCAGTGGTTTTGTAGATTTTATGTCAAACTTATTTTGGTCTTGTCTATAAATATAAATAAGTATACCTAATTAGCCTAAAACAGGGTCCTCCCACTACTATATTTAATGTAGATAAATTTGTAATTGTAAATTTGATATACCTAGGTAAATATAATTTGAATGTTTTATTATCTTGTCCAAACAATACGAATTAAACTGATAGTCAGTTTTATATGATAATTCGAAATCCTCTATTCCATCAAGTAATTTATGTCACGCAAAGCATTTCAACGGTGTTTTTTATTAGTTGTAAATATTATTTTAATTATGTTTTAGCTTGAGCTTTTACATAAAGTCAATCATTATTAACACTAGATTTTGCTTATTAGGTATAAACGTTGGATGGAGAACCGAAAGGTTTTGAGTTCTTTCTGTCGATATTTAGCCCCGTTTGAACCATGAACGTAACATTACATTTAACCTGAAGCAAGTTTTAACAACCTGACCTAGAGATTTTGTTTACTCATTATGACGGTACTCCGAACAGTCTGACAAATGAGTATTGTGATGATGAATGGAAACACCGTGATGAAAGAAAGAAAGAAATTGTTATCACGGTGTTCCGAAAGCTTTTAAATTCACAAAAAAAAAACAACTTTATAACATTGATCAAGGAACTTGTTTATATACGAGAACATTAAATTGATTATGACAAATACGAAACTCGATGAGGGCAATGATTCTGTTCATTTGAATTATAGCAACTTAGTAATTTGATTGGATGGTTAGTAACTTGATTCACTTGATTTTTAACTTAATTGTCATAATCATATAACTTTGTATGCTCGTATTGTTATCAATCTTTTTTTGTGTTATCGGATCTCTATCTGATGTTTATGCACATCTCCTAGTTAAGTTAGGCTTTTTTCGTTTAAGCATTGCTGCGTGAAGCCAACTAAACCTTGTCAAACTCAAACTCAATCTCAAATTATTTATTTCCAAATAGATTCAAAAGTACACTTTTAGAAAGAACACTTTTAGTAGTGTTGTACTTAGTGCTACTGAGAGGATACCGATTTGACGTACGCTATTTACATAGTAAAAGGCATCTTTTTCGTACTTGGATTTATTTTACGATAGATTTTACTAATTCTTATTCTAGCATGTCGATGGCAGACACTATACTTTTACAGCTGCTGTCGAATTGATAGGCTCTCAAAGGCTTTATTTTATGCAAAGCAACCACTAATATTTTTATACTACTGGAGTCGTTTATAAAATGTACCATTTCAAGATAAATTCAGTTTTAGTGTCAAATTTAATATCTTGCTTGGATGCTTTCTTCTTTCGTTTCTCGTCATGTTATTAGCAAATAGAAATACGTATCGTAAAATCAATTTGAAAACATATCAATATTTTAAGCATGATTTAAGTACCTACTCGCCTGTCAATTCAAAATAATTTAACATAGATTAGATGTCCATTAAAATGCTGTTCCCATAAATACATCAAACAAAAAAATCAAATCGATCGTTATCCGGATTTTGATGAAATTAGAATTCAGAATGTGTTTTAGTTTAATTCATTAATTCAGTAAGCATTATGTATCTTGCCGTATTAACATGTAAGTACTTATGGGAACATAAACTAAATAGGTAAAGTAGGGTACAAACTACGCACTGTCATGCCAACGTTTAAGCACATCAAGCACACATGTTTTTGTAAATACACTTCGCGTGCCTTTGTCCACATAGACGTACGATTCCCTTTTATTGTTAATACTTATTAATAGTAATAAATAACTTTCATTGTGCTGCAGTGACCGTCGACGTTGGCACGGCAACATGGACACGCTTACCTGACCTTATCTTCCGCCGTCAACTACTAAACTATAAACCATAGGTATATTTTATAATATAACATTACAATGTTGAAGGCCCTTTGTAAACTGTTGACATAAAACTGAATAATAACTAGTATTCAAGAAAATAAGTCGAACAACAAAAACGCAATACTTATCTCCCCTTTGCGCATTTATTTTTCTAAACATCACAAGTGATCGGGAATTTAATTCTTTTTACTTCATCTTCTTATCCAGTAATGACCCGGTTCATTTTTTTTCTCTATATTTATATTTTTTCGTATATTTATTCAGTCCTATGACAACAGCTAACTGTTCGTTAATAATTGTTTTTAAAATGACCTCAGTGTTTGTCCTGACAAAAGTTATATCTTCCATAGTAAAATCGTCAGTTTTAATCAGTTTATCATAATCTGTGGTCTCTATATAATCGTTGAGATTCCAGCAAAATCGACATCCGAAAACTTGAGTGTTATACTCGTGTTGTGAGGGTTTAGGAGTCAAGGCAAAAATTGTAAAATACTTATTAAATCCAAGAACGGTCATCGTAATGTAAATATCTATGAATAGGTAACATTTTAGTCTTCTCATGGAACATTTTCAACGATTTTTTAAAATGTAATTATAAAATTTACGAGGGTCTGTAATCTTCCATATAACCCTCCAAAGAGTTTGATGATATGTACGAAATAGTATAATTTATTAAGCTTTTCACAAAAAAAGTTCTCATGTTGAGGAAATTTTGTGTAACTTACTCATTGGATCATCAACGTTATTTTTTTTTTATTGTAAATGTACGTCAAGTAATAATTTAATGATACAGTGATCAAATACCTGTACGTCGTGTATGTTCTGTGACTCACAATATTTATTACATTGAAAATATTTGCTCTAATTTGATAATGAATAAAATAGGATTAAGATGCTTAATTAAATAACGTAGGTAACATTGATTATTAATTTTAATTAAATGAATTTATAAATAAGATAAAGATATCCAAACATTTTCTGTATTTATTTTAGTATAGGATAATACTGTAATTAAAAGAACATCAAATAAATTTGTCATGCCACTGTGTCTGAATATAATTTCCCTATTTTACCTACTCGCTGTCACTCTTAAGAGCTGATTATAAATACGGGCCTAAGAGACAGCGTATCGCGAACTGATAGAGGTTGCTTAGTTAACGAAACTGAACAACTTTCACCAGGATGTTCTTTCGGGAAATGAAAAAAATGGCTCTCTCATACAAAATTGTCTGATCACGCACACACACACACTCACACACACAAATCACGCCTTTATCCCTAGAGGGGTAGGCAGAGCAAAAACGACCTAAACAAAAGTCGTTCCGCCACGTCTGAGGTCTGACAAGTTTTGAGGGTTATTTATTACAGATGATAATGTATATTGCTATAGTGAAAGGTCGTCAGCCCATCGCCTATGAATTGCATCGCCTATTATTGCATTGTAATATGCAGCTGGTACATTCTATGTTCTTCTATCGCTCCCAGTCCAGCATGGAAGAAATTGATGATTGTCTGATCGAGGTGATCATGATCATTTTGTATAGGAAAGTTAAACTTTTCCTGAAAGAATTTCAGGTAGTATTAAGGCTCTCCTAAACGATCAATATTTCCCGGAAATATGTAGCTGCAATCAATTGCTGCAATACCAGCTACTATGGCTCGGCTATACTAAAAATGTTAGTTTAGTACCTACTTAGGCCGTTTACGCACTGTCATTCGTGCTGTCAAACATTTTCGCGCCAATCCATACAAATTTTCTCGGATTTGGATCGGATTCGGACCAGTGCGTAAACGCTCTTAGACCTGGGGCCAAAAACGTCAATCATTTTTTCTCAGCTGTTACTTCCTACATTGGTTATGGGTGTTTTTTTAAAAACCTCCGTGCGCAACATCTACACAAGAAGTTTATATGAAAATTCAGGTTTAATGGATGAAAATTCAGTTTTTATATGAACAATCAGTAAATTAGGTGATAAAAAAATCATTGATGATTTTGATCCTAAGCACCTGGTCTACCTGCCACCTTTCATAGTATAGCTGGCAATACATGCAATGGTTGCCGACCACTATCTAGTTAGTGGCTCGGCCAGTATTTTCCGAAAATATTGCTCGTGTTTATATTAAGACTAAAACGCCATCTCTGTTAAAGTCTTCGTAATATTTTACCCATAGCAGGCAAACCCTCCAGTCACGCTTTGCTAGCAGTCGAATCAAAACAACAACCAAACCAACAGCGGGAGTTAGCTAGGATAGAAGTACCGCTGCTTACTTAAAAGATGGCGTTGAATTTTAGTAACAAACTATATCAGAAAAAAATGCAAGAAACTTTTGACGAATAATAAAATTAACTTATAAATTGTATTGAAAACGACCCCAAATGAAAAATTATGATGAATGTAATTAGTTTTGGTCATTTTGTACTTAGGTAGGAACACTAGGAACATAATTATTATCCAAAAAAACATAAAAAATAGATGCAAAAGTTCTATCTCGAGCACGCCGGGTAATAAATGTTACAAAGACAAAAAGTTAATGGGAAACATAGTCCTAGTGTCAAAATGTACAAATGTCTTAATGTACATGAACGTGCAAATGATAGAAAATAATTGTGATATAATGCGTAGAGGTCTAATTGTTTAATTGTCAAAATGTACAAAAGACAAAACATGACTGTGCTATAATGCAACTGCCAGAATTCGAACCCGCAAACCTGGTCTTCGAAGGTAGGATCACTAACGACTGAGCCTACATACACCTATCCTATCTGCTACTGTCAAACTTGAAATCGCAATATTTCGAAAACTAACGATCCTAGAGTACTGGTGTGGGACAAAATGATAGGTCTCGACAAGTTCTACATTTCAGATGACAGCTGTCAAACTTGAAATGCTTATATCTCGGAAACTATCGATCCTAGAGTACTAGTGTGTAGGACAAATGATGGGTCTTGACGAGATCTACATTTCAGATGACAGCTGTCAAAAATGAAATGGTTATATCTCGGAAACTATCGATCCTAGAGTACTGGTGTATAGGGACAAATGAAAGGTCTCGATAAGATCTACATTTCAGATGACAGCTGTCAAACTTGAAATGGTTATATCTCGGAAACTATTGATCCTAGAGTACTGGTGTGTAGGGACAAATGATAGGTCTCGATGAGATCTTTAATTCGGATGACAGCTGTCAAACTTAAAACGGTTATATCTCGGAAACTATCGATCCTAGATTATTGGTGTGTAGGGACAAATAATGGGTCTTGACGAGATCTACATTTCAGATGACAGCTGTCAAAAATGAAACGGTTATCCGAAATATAGATCTCATCGAGTCCTATAATTTGTCCCTACACACCAGTACTCTAGGATTGATAGTTTTCGAGATGTTGCCATTTCAAGTTTGACAGCTGACATCTGAAATGTAGATCTCGTCGAGACCTATCATTTGTCCATACACACCAGTACTCTAGGATTGATAGTTTTCAAGATATTGCCCATTCAAATTTGACAGCTGTCATCCGAAATAAAGATCTTGTCTAGATCAGACAGTATTAGCCGGAAAGAAGTCATGGTCCAATTTAACACCTGGCCCATCTACGTCCGTGGTGTAAAAAGGCTCTTATTGTGCATTACATACAGCGTTAATGTATTCTGGCGGTATTTGGTCATAATGACATTTTGGCACTTAGGCTATTTGAACAACTGAACATTACAGCTTTAATGTATTCGATCATAGCAGCATTTAGGCAATATGACATTTTGGCACTAGGCAGTTTGTACATTTTGACACTAGGACTATGTTTCCCACTAACTTTTTGTCTTTGTAACATTTATTACCCGGCGGGATCTCGAGGGGGTGGGTTTACGAGTCGACGAACGACCCTGGTTTCAGAGTTTTTAATAATAATATGTATTATATTTTAATAAAGAAATTGGATGGGTTAATTATTACAAAAATGTTCATTAGGTAGATTATTTTTGTAATAATACCTACTAGGAAATAAAAGCTTGCACGCAATATTATAAATTATTTAACTGAAAAAATCGGTCGACTTAGCTGATTCTTAAAGTCGCTTCTAAAGTCGTTAGTGTATGGCGAGCCTAACAGCTTGAATTTTTTTTCATTTTTTTTTTGTATAGGGTTTTATGCCTCTGGAAACTAAGTATTTTTGAGCCTGTCTTATAGTATCTTCTTCCTTCTTTTCTTCATTGATTTCTTTTTTTTTATTTAAAGAGTCTTGGCGTGGAAACAAGTCCTTCAGCCGAATAATGATAAGTGTGGCCAGAGTCGCAACATAAAAATAATGTAAAATTATTTTTCTAGTTCTTGAGGGTACAGTAATTATTACTCAATAAAAAACGTGGAAATTTAACAATAGTAAAGTTACCTACTAGGGTAGGTAACTTTGATTTCCCGTAACTTTGAGAGGTAATCCTTTATAATAGGATAGACCCTGAAATATAACTTAATATTGTTTGTATCAAATGACTTTTTTAGGTTTTTCTAATTCAAGGCAAATAAAAGTCACAGCCATGTAAAAGCGGCGTTTTCATCATAGACACCTACGTCTCAAGCGAGGTTTACAAGCCTTCTCTCAATTAGGCCGATTAGCTTTAAAGTACCTAGTGTACTCATCCATGTATGTATATATATAAGCCCAGTATGGATTGGTCGATTTCACAGATTTTTTCGCAGGTGTGTGCAGGATTCCTCACACAGTTTTATTTCACCAACAGAGCGTCGTTTTAAGCCATGATAATTTCTCTTATCGTTATTGTAAATAACTTAAGAAATTGTTATTGGTAATTAGAAATTTAACAAAAGCAATCAAAACCCTACGTGCTGGCAACTCGTAAATAACAGTACGCATGCGTGAGAAAAGAATCAATAAATCTACGCATGTGCATTATAATAAAGGTTCCCCCCATACTAACATCTTACATGCGACAATTTTGTCGCAAATCGCAAAACGAAAACTATGTTATTTAATAATTCTATAGATTTTCATGATCACCTCCTAAACTAAAAACTATAATTCGTTGTAAAGGGAATCGTCGAATCATGAGAGGAAAATCAATAACTTTTTGCTTCTAAAGAGGTAATTTTTGAACAATTGAGATAGACTTAATTACGCAACGGAATTTACTGCATCTTTCATTTTTCATATTCTTTTAGCTGAATCTATTGATGAAGTTCAAATTTCAAAATTTGCTGCTAGAGAAGTTGAGACAGATTTTTTCTTTCGTCACAAAATAAGCGTGAATGGATAACGTTCTTCTTACAGAGATAACGCTTTAAACACGGCTTTAAAAATGCAATATACAAAAATATATCAATATGTATGAGTATTCTTCTAAAATACTAGTTCCAGATCATTGTACGAACAAAACGTAGGTTATTTCTTTTCTGTGCAGTATACCTACTTTCACAAGACGGCGTACGATACGACTTGTATCCTTTGTCGGTCT